>JAGFPH010007202.1:26829-66516 GCA_018207615.1 Philaenus spumarius | reverse complement strand
AATCGTTAGACAAACATGTTGGTAAAATAATATAAGGTCACCTTTGGATTCATCAAGATTTGAACTTTCTAACACTGTCTTTCAATCATTTGTCACTCTTATAATTTCTTAGATATGATGTTTTCTGTAAACCCTTATAGCCCAGTCGGTATAGGTTAAAACTACCAGTAATTTGCAATACGGCTGATAAGTACCTTAAAGTATGTAGATTAACATAAAAAAAAATTTACCAGTCTATCGATTTCCCACAGTCGAAAAAAATCGATTATTTTTTTCGATTATCCTTAATATTTCGAGCTGGAATGAAGATAGACAAAAATGAAAATACCACCGTGTAGGGGAGTTATTTTTCAATAACAAAGGTCATATGTAATTATTTCCTCCGAGCAATGGTTTGTCTGGAAAAAATTCGATAATGCAGGTATGTATTTTGCAGCAGGGAAAATCACTATAAGTTGAAATCTCATTCATATATTAAGCGTTGGCTCATTCTAAATTGGCTGAATTTTAATATATCGAATTGAAACTTGACATAGGAGTTAAAATATATATTTTAAACATTTATGCTGAGTCTCAGCTTGTTATCATGAAAATGACCCGATCTAGAGCCACTTGACTTATCAATGGGTTTCTCGATTTTAGGAGTACCGGACCCACGAACTAATTTCAATCGGCTCTTGGAATATCAACATAGCAACATGGAACACCAGCAAAAAATATCTATTCTTTTCTGGGAGAATCAGGAAACTGGTGTATATTTTGTATATTTACAAAGTGGTTTTTTTTACCTTAATCTTTAAATACCGTTTGTGGTTGTATCACTTATAACGTATATACTTGACATTTTATAAAATTGTTAAGCCATGTAATAAATTACATTACTGACAAATGTACTGACACAAATGTATTTCTATTTTTTTATTTATCAAAATAATAAAACCCGTTTAATAGAATCACTTATCAGTATCAAATATAAGTTTGATTACGGTAAGTAATTTTGTATAAGTAATAATTATTAATTTGTTTATGATATGATAACATAAAGACAAAAATAAATAACAAATTCGCAAAAAAAATACTTCATGTGTTTTGTACAATTTAAAACGAATAAAGAATGTCCCAAAGCTTAGAAAACGTACCCTTTGCCAATCTTTTAAAAAACACAATACCTACATTTTCGATATAGAATCAAAATATATTAAACAAAGTGAGGCTTGTCTTAACAATCGCCAAACCGATCTTAGTATCTTATAGAAACGTTTTAAACGAAGTTAGTAAGAGAGTAGACTAAATATTACATCTTCAGTCAAAGGTAGGATACAATACTACTGAGCCACTGAGCCATCAAAAGTTAAAAGGATAAAAAAACATTCTTAAAAGCCGGATGTCGAATCCAAGGCCGATCGAGACACTGTATTTATTCAAGTGCGTGCTTCACTGCATATTGCGAGCAATCTGCTCATGAGGTGTGTAGGCCTACTTTGACAATTTGACTTTACAATTAATTGACAAGTTGAAAACAATATTACCGAGAGTTTAACAACAACGGGTCTGGGGAATTAAAAAATATATATAAACTCTATGAAATAGTTTTTAATGCATTTTTAGGCCATAATATATTGTCTTGAAAGAGCAAGAGTTTCTTACTCTTTAGAATAAAATTAATTAATTAATTAGTTAGAATAAAATAAACAGTAATTATTAAAGAGTTAACAGGAACGGTACTAAAATCATAATTCCACACACGATCACTACATCCACTTTGTTTCGCTAAATTTAAAACAACGTAACAAAGCACTCACTTATTCAAGCCATAAGGCGGTGCGCTCCGTAAAACAATTTAGCCCAACAAATAGAGATTGTTTCTTGTTATTGAATTTAACATCAAGCGACATCCAGAGTGACTTTAAGGGTAGTACATAGGTATATAAAATACAAAAACTATCAGGAAAGGAATTTTTGCTCATGTTTTATAAACAAAAATAACAATAAATTTGGACATTTTGGGTTTTTCGTTGATATTATCAATATTTATGCATGGATCACGATACTTCCAACGGGACATTTATAGAGATTTAAAAACCTACAAAATGGTTTTTGAAGACCCTGATCCATTTCTCACCGAGAAAAGTCGGAAAACGCTTAAAATTACTATTTTTCAAATGATCTTATATATGTTAATTTAGAATATTAAGGGCAGATCTTTCGGAAAATGATTGTTTAGTATGTGTAATGCATATTGCGGAGGAGAAGAGAACGGTAGTCTGGTGTTAAAACCACTACCACCGCCTATTTCGCCGTCGCGTCGTCGTAGGTCGGTCGCAAATTTACTAGTTTTGCGCTATGTTCGGAAGCATTGTTATCGTACTTTATCAACCTTATTAAAAAATCGCAGATATTCGAACTGTAGGTTTTAATGTCTACTGTCAGAATCCGTTTGGTAAATTTAAATCGGGCCACTCAGGTTAATTGGGGGCATTATGCAATATAAAGGTCAAAATTGTTTATACTGCAATTAATTGTGCAAAAACTATTAATGAGACAAATTTCATCTTTTTCCTGTTTGAAGTAAACATAAAAAACAATAATTTTCTGAAAGATCTGCTGTTAATACTGTAAATTAAGAAATGTAAACTTTTAAAAAATGGTAATTTTTAAGCGTTTTTCCGACTTTTCTCGGAGAAAAATGGTCCAATCAGGGTCTACAAAAAAACAATTTGTAAGTTTTTTTTTAAGTATAGTTATCTATGCATCAGTTTTTATAATATTAAAGAAAAAACAAAAAGTCCCAATTTATTGTAATTTTTGTTTATACAAAATGCGCAAAAGCTCCTTGCCTAATAGTTTTTGTATTTTAAATACCTGTATGCTACCCTTAAAGTCACTGTGGATGTTGCTTGCTATTAAATTCAATAACAAAATTAGCTTTCTTTTGCTCTATTGGCTGGGCTAAGACACTCGGCGCAATTGTAGGCCTACATACTTCACAGACAAGACCTATAGCTGTAGCCCATGAACACTAAATCAAGTTTTACTTATATCAAATGAAAATATAGAATTTACACTAAAATCTATATAAACATCAATGTACAAGTATATTGATTTATACTAGATATATATCGATTACAAAATATGTTTTCTAATTGGTTGAAAACTGTCAAATCTTAATAGGCCAGTCGGAAGGAGTAATTTTAGACCAAAAGTTCCAGTAATTTACAATACGGTTGATTTTTTTAATAAGTACATTAAAGAATGTAGATTAACATAAAAAAGAGTTTACCAGTCTATCGATTTCCCAAAGTCGAAAAACAAAATCGATTATCATTTTTTTCCCCGATTAGTCTTAATATTTCGAGCTGGGATGAAGATATACAAAAATAAAAATACCACCGTGTAGGGAAAGTATTTTTTAATAAAAAAGGTCATATGTACTTCTTTCCTCCGAGCAATGGTTTGTCTGGAAAAAATTCGATAGTGCAGGTATGTATTTTGCAGCAGGGGGAATCACTAAAAGTTGCAATCTCATTCATATATGAAGCGTTGGCTCATTCTAAATTGGCTGAATTTTAATATATCGAATTGAAACTTGACATAGGAGTTAAAATATATATTTTAAACATTTATGCTGTGTCTCAGCTTGTTATCTTGAAAATGACTCGATCTAGAGCCACTTGACTTATCAATGGGTTTCTGGATTTTAGGAGTACCGGACCCACGAACTAATTTCAATCGGCTCCAGTTTCGTCAATTTTTGGAATATCAACATAAAATTTATTTTACAAGTTGAATACACCAGTATAAATATTCTTAGTAAGTATGAACGATTTTTGTCATGTTATTTTAAAAAACGAGGCGCTTCAAAATAGTCTTCTGTTTTAGCTATCTCGTTTTAACTATAACACTTTTGGATTCAACGACTCCATTTTTGACCATATCGATTTAAAAATTGGTACCGAAGTTACAAACACAATTGTTTTTTGCTACACTTATTTTAAAAAGCTATATTTAAAAAATTGACTAGTACACAAGTATGAGGACTTGCATGAGATACAAGTTAAATTGACAAATCACAATACATCTTGGTGAGAAGGTTGTGATTTGTTAATTTTAAGGTACGTTTACACTGGTACTACACAAGTATAAGGACTTGTATGAGGTACAAGTTAAATTGACAAATCAAGATACGTCTTGGTGAGAAAGTGTATCTCATACAAGACCTCATACTTGTGTACCAGTGTAAACTTACTTTAAAGGGTTAAAAATTGTTTAAAAAATCATCATTTGCTAAATATTTTTACCTGAAATGCTATCAGCTGTTCCAGGAAATTTTGTGTATAATGTGGCCTAGGAAAAAGGAATATAAAATACTTGAAAATATTGCGGGGAGAGGCTCCAATGGTGTACTATTAGTACTAAATAAGCAAGGTACAAAAATAAATAGCTTAAACTTGTGACCAGGTTAACTCGCACTTTCAAAAACTAATTTACATTTTTATAAATCATTTGCAATACCTCCTGAGGTCAATATTGTTTATTGTACTGCAATATTAATTCTAACTACTATTAGGCTTATACTATAGCCTACTGGCAACAATAGTTTACTAACTACATTCTGTCTCACCTGGGATTATTTATGGTACTGTAACCCTACAGCTTAAAACAGATTCAATAATATTGTAATAATTAAAAGTTGTCAGTTTGTAATAGGATATGTATACAAAATAAAGGGATTATGTTCAATTGTTCATTGTCTAGACTGTACTAAAATTAATTTGTTTATAGTTCATTTGCTAGCCCACATCATTCCAGTGCTTTCCTCTAAGGCCTTGATTCATATGTATTTAGTATTTAAAAGTAGGCCGACTTCATATCTATATTGACTAAATATACTATTTAAACATTCAACCTTGTAAGGCCAAAAAGTAGTCGCCTAAGGCCGAGTTCTTTAATTATTACAAAAGGTGTATATACGTCTAATACAGACAATTATTAAGAAACACCATTCATAATATTTAAAATCTGTGAAGATCACCCTTTTACCCAGACCAACTGTTTCCTGTTCTCTAAGTATGATTTAAAAATTACTAACTCTGCCACTTGGAATCCACTGAACGATATTAGCTAGCTTTTAAAATATCATGTCGAAGACAATCAAATGTTATGTTTAAATCACATAGATAAGCTGAAGATTTTTTACTATTGTGCAAAAACATTGTCATCCTTTTCAATAGACTCATAATGTTTAATGTTTGTTTTTAAAATATTCATCATCCCAGACACCAAAAACACGTGCTGAGCATGTGCTCAGTAGTTCTCAGTACTGGAATGTTCACATATTCAGGAAAAGTGAATGACCGCGCTCACAAGGTGCCTGGCACATGTTTGGACTATACTGACACACTTAATGTTGACATAGATAATATAATATATCAAATACAGTTTAGGCCTATGTGCATATATTATATATAGCTTTATAAACTGGAAAAATATGGAAACCAGGAATATGGTAATTAAGAAGCAAGTTTATGTTCAGGTTGTTGTTGTTATATTCTTGTTGAAATTATAAAATAACAGAAGGAACATAAACTTTTTTCCTGGTACTACTGTACTGGTCATAGTAAAATCTATTTCATAAAGCTCTGTAGACCTATACGTACCAGTATTGTATTTAATACCCGACATGTTAACATTTATTTAGTGTGTCATTATAGTCACATTTTGTTACGCCCAGACAATTTAACCTAAGGAGTGGCAATTCAACATTCATCAAGATTTTTTGAAGTTTTGGCAATTAATACTAACTTTTATCAAATACTGTAATTTTTTTTAAAGAAATTTCTATATTTCAACATTGTACTATCAATATCCAAATCACAAATTAAAGTAAAAATGATATACTTACCTTTGTATATCCGTCGTGTGACTTTGTATTTATATTCTGGCTACGCGTTTCGGAATCATGTTCCATCATCGGGCTTCTCTGAAGATCAGGTCATCATGAATTACATTAAAAACACTTCACAAACACACATAACATTCAACAAAAATATGGAGTAGTTGGTCAACCTTCTAACGGTGCGCACCGATTCCTCGCGGCAACATATTTTTGTTGAATATTATGTGTGTTTGTGAAGTGTTTTTAATGTAATTCATGACGATCTGACTTTCCGATGATGGAACATAGATTCCGAAACGCATAGCCAGAATATAAATACGAAGTCACACGATTTATATACTAAGGTAAATATATAATTTTTACTTTTTTAAATTTATATATATTTAAGTTTAATAACATTTTAGGCAGGTAAAACATTTTAAATTATTGTTTAAGGAAGGAAACTACAATACAGAGCCTTAAGGAGAAGATAATTATCCTCGAAAATAAAGTGGAACACGCGGGGCTAGAATACTTTCAAGTACAAAATTGCAGAAAGTCTTTACCCATAAAATTAGGAGCTATTCCTAAAGTCATAACACGTAATAGTTTTGAACTACTAGCTACTGATGATGTTATAACAAAAAATACAAGCATTTCAGAGTCACTACATTCCCCATCTCTTCCAGTGCGTAAAACAAGACAAGCTACATTAAATGTTGTTAATAAATCTTTTACAGGTATTAAAAAAACAAAACTGAATGTAGATATAAGTACTAATAAAAACTCAACAGAGGAAAGGAAAATAATAATCGTGGGTGACAACCATGCTAGAAAAATATCAAATAAGCTTCAGAACCTAGAAAAACAAGGTTACAAAGTTTTGGGATATGTCTATCCAGGTGCCTTAATATCATATATTGCTCAAAGAGCACAAGAGGTTGCAAAAGAACTTAATCAGAATGATTTTCTTGTTTGTTTTGGAGGAACAAATGATGTAAAACCAGGGATAAGTTATGAAACAGTTATTAAGGAGTCGCTGAACAAAATTCTTCCTATTTCTTTTAAAACAAATTTAATTATTAACACAATCCCAAGCCCTCCAAACAGTATGATAAGAAAATATCTGGTTAACAAGGCAAACCAGTGTATACATAAATACATAAACTCAAGTGCTAACAAAAAAGTACAAAATATCAGTGTCAACTTCATAAATGACAGAATCTTACCATTACATTTTTCTCGAAGTGGGCATTTAAATCAATGTGGAAAGTCGAGGATTAGTGAAAGATTGGAAGAGCTCATTAAGCATAAAATAGTACTGCCAAAAACAAAAACTTCTTTGGAGAAATGGCTGGACTCAGCCAAGAAACATGTGACAAAATCACAGGGCACAGAAGGTGGCAGTGTTGCAGTTCAACATATCAAGAAGACGGCAACACCTCTTGAAAGATGGTTGATGTTTGGGAAAATCTGCTCTGTGGATCCTGTACTGTCGACTTCTAGTACTTCTAACACACCTTTTTTATAAATTCGTCTTGTAAACATTTGAACGTAGTCATCAGCCCAGATAACTCGAAATGTGAACTAAGTGTTTCGCATTGTAATGTGCAGGGTCTTGTACAATTAAGTAAAATTGACGAACTAAATTTGTTTCTGGTGAAATTGACTTGTACACCCACTATTTTGTATATTACTGAACATTGGCTGAAGAAAGAAAATTTATTTTTATTAAATAATGTTAACAATTATAATTTAGCAGCTGCATATGTAAGACCCAGGCAGAATCAGAGGAGGATGTGCTATTTTAGTCCATCACCAGATAAAATTTAAGTTAAGGCCAGAGATTGTGGATTATTCTGTGGAGGGACTTTTTGAATGTTGTGGCATTAAACTGTTTACAGATGCTTGTATTAATGTGATTGCTATATATAGACCCCCTAAAAATGATCAATTTAGTATGCAAGCATTTTCAGATAAGTTACATGCCCTTTTGAAACATGTACAGTGTAACTAGCCAAAATTACATGTTGTTGTTGCAGGTGATTTTAATATTGACCTCCTAACACCAAGTAAAATCCAGCTAGATTTTAAAAGTATTGTAGATTCTTATCTATTGAATATTCATATTGAACAGCCTACTAGAATATATGGAAACTCAAAAACATGTATAGACAATATAATAACTAGTTTTAACTCAAATAAGTGTAGAGTTACTGTGCTTGAATCTGGGTTTTCAGACCATTCTGTCCAAATAGTTTCAGTAAATTCTGCCATAGAATACAAAAAAGTCATTAAAAATAATTTGTTTAAGCGATCTTTCAGTGATAGTAGTATTGATATGTTTTTGGAAATGTTGAAAGAGGAAGATTGGAAGGAACTATATACTGTAATATACAAGGAAACCATATTTGCATGGATGTGAAGTATGATACTTTTTCAAATATTATTATAAGATACTTGAACGTAGCTTTTCCTAGAATGCCTATGGCCCCTACAAATGATAAAAAAATATTTTAACAAAATGGTTGGGTAACTCCAGGTTTTATGGTCTCTAGTATTAAAAAAAGAGAGCTACATAATAAAGCCAGATCCTCAAGAGACCAAACATTTCTTGATTATGTAAAACGTTATAAAAAAATATTAAAAAATGTGTTGTTGCTGCAAAAATTATGTATAGTAAACATATTGTATCTAGAGACTCTAATAAGACTAAAGCCGCTTGGAATTTGGTTAAAATTGAAACTGGAAATTGTAAAGAAAAAGAAACTAGTTGTATCAAGCTAAGTGTCTCAGGTAAAATTTATAAATCACAAAATAAAATTTCAAATATTTTCAATGAATTTTTCTGTCATACGGTAGATTGCATTGGTGTGTCTGCTGATTACAAAGCAGCATTAAATTTCATTCATAAGCACCCAAGACCAACTGATAGTATAGAAATGGTGGAACCAACATCAATTGGTGAGGTGTGTAAAATAATCAATGGTTTAAATTCTTCAAGAGCTAGCGGCTGGGATGAGTTTCCACAGTTTTTATTAAGACGTTGTGCAAAGTTAATTGCAGAACCTCTGGTGTATTTAATTAATATATCTTTACAAATGGGAATTTTTCCTTAAAAAAAATAAAAATATAGTAATCTGGTCCCAGTATATAAAAGTGGATTCTAATTTAATAAATAATTACAGACCTATTTAACTTTTAAGTGTTTTTTCAAAAAAATTTAGAAAAGGTTACTGTATGTTTAACAGATTGATTGGGTACATTGAGGAAAATGAGATACTTGGCTCGAACCAATATGGTTTTAGAAAGAATAAAAACACTGCACAGGCTGTATTTGGTTTTATTGAGCATATAGCCTGTGCAATGGACAAATCAAATTTTGCAGTTAGTACATTCATGGATCTGTCAAAGGCATTTGATTGTGTAAACCATGATATACTTCTAATGAAATTATCCTATTATGGAATTAAGAGTAAAGTACAGTATTAAATTGGTTATCATCATTCCTCTTGAACCGTTTCGAAAGAGTAATTGTTGGAAAGAATAACATAAATAATAAATACTTAAAAATTATAAATGGTTTTCCACAGGGTTCAATATTAGGTCCTTTGTTATTTATCATATACAAATAATGATATTACGCCAAATATTAAGCAATCTAAATTGACTCGGTTTGCTGATGATTCAACTCTGGCAATAACAAATTCAAATAAAAACCAATTAAAAGTAGATTTAGAGACTGACTTCAGTATAATGAATAGCTGGTTTAAGGCAAATAGCCTTCTTTTAAATATTAAAAAAACACATATAATAAACTTCCATTCAAATCACATCAGATCTTCTTGCGTTAATGATGAATATTTGCACACTATAATTACACCCACAAACACTGTACAATTTTTAGGGTTGGTAGTGGATAATACTCTCTAGTGGAAAAAAACATGTTTTGGACCTAACTGGAAAGCTAAATAAAGCATATTTCATAATACTTACGATAAAGAGAGTTATTGATATAGATACAACCATGATGGTGTACTATGCCTATGTTTATTCCCGGCTCTCTTATGGAATTGTATTTTGGGGAGATTCAATAAATAGTAAAAGAGTATTTCAAATACAGAAAAAATTTGTTAGGGTAATTTTCAATCTAAAATGCTACGACTCATGTAAACCACATTTTAAAAAGCATGGAATACTGCCCCTGCCCTGTATATATATATATATATATTGAATGTAGTGTATTTTGTTAAAGCAAACTATTCTGATTTCCTAAAATATTAAACTGAACATGGCTATTCAACAAGAAGTAAAAATTTGTTCGAATATCCTTTACATAAGACCACAATGTTTGAGAAAGCACCAAACTATAAATGTATTGAAACATATAATAAAATACCCAGTAATTTCAAGCAAATTGAAAATTTAAAGACATTTAAAAAGGTGTTATCAAGATATCTGTTGGAAAACTGTTTTTATTCAGCAGGGGAGTTAAATGAATGGATTTGCCTGTGGCATTTTTGGAGGTGTAGTTGCTGTAAAAAAAAAAAATAGTTTTATTTTTAAACTTTGATATTGTATTGTTGAATGTTTTATATGTGTCTTTTAATGTATGTGTATTTAATAATTAATTGTAGTATATTGTGTATTGTATTGCATTTGACATGTCATCTGGCATTGGATTCTGTCCTGTATGTGCTGTTTTGTGACAAATAAATAAATAAATAAAATTTATTTAAATTTGAAACGTTATTATATTGTATGACTTCATAATATTGTTATAGTTAGATTAGGATATGTACAATATTTAGTTCTATTTAATAAATGCATGTGAAATAAAACCGTTCAAGTTATTAGCCATTGTTGTCATAATATAATTTCATACCAGTCAAAAATGCAGTAAATATTTAGACTGTCAAAAATCTTAGTTTAGAAACTGTATAAATATTACCAGTATGTTAAGAAAAAAACAAATATATATCTAATCTGACCTAGCTTGTCACAGTACTAGGTTTTAAAGTCAAGTAATATATTAGATTTAGCCAAAAACTCCAAACACCAACCTGAATGCAGACAAAAGTAAACTGTTCAATTAGAACACAACAACTTTTGTTGACTATTATGTTTAAACACTTAGTAAACATGTAAATTCCTTTTTGATAGGAAACATATCAATATTTAGACCTATTTAAAGCAACCTGGCTTAACTGGCATGAATTTACTATACAACCCTACGCCAACAGAAATGCAACAATAAAAAGTAGGCTGAAGTTCTAACTTATAGTCTTTAGTCACAGTATATTTACCTATATTTAACATTTGACAGTAGAATGTAATACAAGGTCATCGTCTGCAAAAATATCAGCCGAGGTTCGTCAATTTACGCTACTTAACTTACCAAACTAAGTAGGCTATATTTTAAAGCCAAACACTAGTTGATAAACCATTTATATTTTGTTATCAGCTTGAGGACAGGGTCATGGAGAGAACTGTGGAGATTAGAGATCTTGGGGTCATTTTGTCGTCATCCCTTTCACCTGAATCCCATATTAACACTGTCTGCTCTAAAGCTAATAGGAATCTCGGTCTTATCTGGCGCGCTTCTAAATTTCTTCATCAACCAACCATACTGAGAATGCTCTATGTTGCTTTTGCTAGACCTCACCTGGAGTTCTCGTCAGTGGTCTAGTCCCCGTATCAGAAGACACTTATTAAAAGAGTTGACTGTGTCCAGACGAGATTTCTTAGACTTGTGGGAATCCGCCTCGGCTACCGCTACCAGCAAGTTCCTGTCGGTTTCATAGCCTCTCAACTCCGCTTGCCTTCCTTGGAGCTGAGAAGGAATGTTCAGGATGTAGTTTTCCTTGTGAAACTAGTCAAGGGAATGGTTGACTGCCCAATGCTCCTCGAAACTGTTAACTTTCGCATACCAGCTGCAAGGACTCGGTCAAGTGAATTATTTGCCAGACTTCATCATGGCACAACATATCAACTGAATAGTCCTATGGTTAGAATCCAGCGTAGAGCCAACCTTACTCCTATTGAACTTGACATCTTTAATGTGTTGAGGACATCAAAAGTATAGGGCCTACGTCTGGATGTGAACCTCGACCTCTGATATCATTATTTAAGTGTTGGAACTATTAAAAATTTATTGATTAATTTGTTTTATTGTTCATTTTTGTAATACCATGTAGTTTTTCCTAGAGTTGGTTAAATGAAATTGGCCTTGTATTTGTATTTTTATACATTATTTGTTATCTGATTGCTATATTGCTGTTGTTTGATTGTTATATTATTATTATTCAATTCATTGTTTTCAGTGCATTGTATATCTTGCTAGAATGTTATTTTTGTTAAATATTTATTACTTGTTGTTTATTATTAGTTGATATTAAGTGATCTGCTTTCTAAAGCACCAAGAACTATTTAAATTAATATTTTGCAACAATCATGATATATGTATAGTTAGTATTATTTAAAAAAAAAGGATTTTCCATTAAATAAATAAATAATCTAGTTTGTTAGCTATTGATGATTGATGCTAATTTCATTGGTGCTAGGCCAAGTATGCCTACATATAAGCTGACACAAGTACTAATATAAAGACACAAAAGTTAACCTTTTCCTATATATGTAAGGGATCTATACACTTCACTGATGGCGGAAATCAATTATAAACAATCTACAACAATATAAGAAATTCCCAAACCAAAAGTTGTTAATGAGAATTGACATTGAAAACCTTTGCTATAATTTACAGGAGATCACCAGCTAAACTAACAACTTTAATCACCAGATTTGTCTGCAAGTAAGAAGTGCTAACAACATAGGCTATAGTTCAGAAACTAAAAACATAGGCTAGGCCCTACTGTTATCACCAACAGCCATTGTATCTTTTTTTATTTTAAAAACATAGGTAGGCCTACTGTAATCGATCAGGTTAAGTAAATACCTATTAGACCTAGGTTTTTATTTTATTTTATAAACATACTGCTATCATCCATGTGGCGCAACTTTACTATTCGACTCTTAGGCTAACTTAGAGCTAACAGAAATGCAAAAATAATAATACAAAAATACCTAAAAGGTTCTAACCTAACCTATTTAGTCACAGTATGTTTGGCTAAAGATTATCTTGGTTGGCAAATATTTAATAATGCAATTTTATTCGGCGAAATTGTAGAATACCACTACTACTCGCAGTATCAAGGAAAACCAGCCTGATGTATTTCAGACTAAAAAACCAAAATAAAAATATTGGACCATCCCTTATGTTGGGTGGGACCGAAATCGAGGAGGCACAGTCAGCAAAGTTACTGGGTATGATTGTTGACAGTAAATTATGCTGGGATAGTCATATTGATAGCATTTGTCGAAGGTTGTGTTCAGGAATTTTTGTGTTACGAAATCATTTGGTAGCCTTGGTACTTTAAAAAAAGCCTACTACGGGCTGCTCTACCCACATCTTAACTACGGAGTCTTACTGTGGGGAGACTCATCATTTCAAAATGTGCAAAGGTTATTTATAATGCAAAAAAAAAGCTGTGAGGCTTGTAAGAGGTCTATACAAGTTGGAATCCTGTAAAAGCACTTTCAAGAAGTTGGAAATACTCACACTCCCCTGTATGTATATCTTCCAAACAATTTTTTACATAAAATTTAAATGTATTCCAATATTAAGTAAAGATGTACATAAAATCAATACCAGGCAGGAAGATGTCTTACGGATAAGACAGCACAGACTTGAAAAGTCTAAAAACTTCCTTCTCAAGCAGGAGTTACACTTATTAATAAACTCCCACAAAAAATTAAAATTATCCAAGACCAGAAAGCCATTAAGAAAAGTCTTCGACAACTCTTGGTGGCAAACTCCTTTTACTCGGTGGAGGAATTCCTCAGCCACAAGTGGTAGGTAGGTCGAGTGTGGGGGATGAATCTGGTTAATTCTGTTTATATTTGGGATTTCCTATCCAGGGATTGCATTATTGTCCTACATGTTAGTAAATTGTAATTGTTAAGTGTAGTAAATATTTATTTTAAATTAATTTTTAATTATTTTTAGTAACTGCTTTTATTTTATGTTAAATATAATGAATTTGCGCAGTATAATTTTAAGAGTGTACGTGTACGGTAATTAATCTGATGAAATATGTAAATAATACTTCATAATTTGTGTTGATTGTTAGTTTTTAAATTGTTTTGTGTGGTATTGTTTAATTATCATATATTCGGACATGTCTAGGCCTATACAATGTAAAATTGTCAACGGACAAATAAAATTGAATTGAATTTCAGCAGAGGTGTCAACCTATGAGCGAAAAATGTCTAAGTAATCATATTGTTTAGGCTATTTATATTATAAAATCAATGTTTTAAACTAAATGTAGGGCGTAACTTTACTATTCGACACTAGGCTAACCTAAAGCTAACAGAAATGCAAAAATTATAATTAAAAAAATACCTAAAAGGTTCTAACCTAACCTATTAAGTCACAGTATGTTAACCTGTATTGAACATTTAACAGTAGAATGTAAAACGTCGTTGTCTGCAAAAATATTAGGCTAGAGTCAAATAGTAAAGTTACGCCCCTAGTTTTAACAATATTGATAGAACTTGTAAGGTAACTTAGCCTACATGTTCTCGGCAAATTATATGGATTGCAAAATTGTTTGTTTAGATAGTTTTGTAAAATCTTAATACAATTAGTGGCAGTCATTAATTAATTACCAAAAAGATAAACATTTTAGGCCTAAATAATCTTACAAAACGTTTAAAACTAAACCAAATAAACTTGGGCACAACTTTACTTTTCGACTCTAAAAAAATACCTAAAAGGTTCTAACCTAACCTATTTAGTCACAGTATGTTTACCTGTATTCAACATTTAATAGTAGAATGTAAAACAATGTCGTTGTCTGCAAAAATATTAGTCTAGAGTCGAGTAGTAAAGTTACGCCAAACTAGACGTAGGCCTAGGCTAGTTTTGGTACGGATTTTACACATTTTGTTCGAAAGATATCAATATTAAAGGTAGTTAAACATAATATAACAGGCCTACTATAAAACTAAGTAAAAGACTGTAGTAGATTGTTCAAATTAGATTTTGGCTGCTAAATTATTTAACAAAATGTAGGCCTGTCGGTTAGATAACACTGCTTGTAAATATAACCTTAACACAGACTGATTTCGAACACTATTGACAACCTGCTAAAGAAAGTATTCACAAAGTAAACTAATTTATTTATTTTCATGATCTTTCAATGCAATTTATTGTATCAATGAAATCTGCGTTCATAAACACCATAATTGAATCAAGAAAAAACATTACACCTCAAGTCCTCAAAACAGGTTAAGTAAGTACAGTGAAGTTGTCTTCTGCTAACATTCAATTTTATTTTTATTATTTTGATCACAGGTGCGCACTGAACTGCATGGGACCATGGCATAGATCCGATTAATAACTCACATGACACAAGTAATTATCAAAGGTTTTACGGGTTTTACTATGCAACAACAACAAACTATTCGACTTTAAATAATTTTATACATACTTTATACATTCGTAATACGTTAATTGTTAGAATTTACCTCCGGAGGCAGTTATTAAGGATTCACATAGATGGAATATGGAAGCAGTAATTATTAAAATTTACATATAAACAAATAACGAGTATATACACATTTTATGGAATATAAACATTAAACAGATTATTCTGGAGATATATTCCAATAGGAATAAACCCGTGAAAATAACTTTAATGCGATATATTCCACTTCTAAAGTGGAAGCATTATCTCATAAATTTTTAATGTGAAGCAGTTACTAATAAATGCTATAAATAAATATATATATATATATATATATATATATATTAAGGAAATAAATTATTACAAAAAAACAACAAAAAAACTTTTTTAATCTGAATTGACGTAACAGAGTACTCGTAAAAAGTGGTGTAATGCATCGTACACAGAACTCGGTAATCTTGTTTGTTACTTGGTAAATAAATATTGATTAGTTTGGTCGCTGATAGTGACATATTCTTAAGTAACTGGACTGTTGAATTGTAAAAAAGATTTTATATTTTTTATGTCTTTATAAACACTGTGCCGTCATCGGCAAGTCCGTACTTGTAGTTCATACAATTTGCCTAGCAATCGGTTAATCCAAAATGTTTACACACAAATACTCGATACTTTGGAAGTAGAGTCCGATTAAATTGACATATATAGAGATGACTTGTTACTTGGTGAGTACAACATTTGTGTTTCACCTTTCCGTGATGTTTGTACAATCTAATGTTAATGTTCAGGAAAGAGTTTTTGTCTTCTTGGACAATCGTTTATGAGGGTCTTTGTACGTAAATAACTGATGAAATCAATATACATTTTACCTTAAATAATGGTTTGAGTACTTCTTTCCTTGCACTGTATAAGTTATATGCTTTTACTATCAAAAAATTCCTTAGAATATAAATTTTGTTCATGGACTATTGTTTAGTGGGTTAATATATCAATGTCAAAGAAGCTTTCTAAATATAATAGTTATTTAAAATTGTTGTCTTCCCATTAAATATATCCGTTACTTAATACTCCAACAAGAATAATAATTATTAACAATATAACTTATAGGCCTATATGTTTGTAGTCATAAGTAAAATCACATTTTAACTAATAGAACTGTCATAAATATTTATAATTTGTGTTCAGTTTAATGTTAAATATTTATATTATATTATCCTATATAAAATAAAATTTGTTTAGTATATTTATTAAACTAGCTAAATCTAAATAACTATGTTTATATAAGATCTCAAGCAAAATAAAATAGGCACTTATTAAATGAACATTTATTTTGATGTTGCTTTTAAAATTTTATGATGTTTTTGTTTATTTTATTAAAGGTGAATATTTTTTCTGAATTATACATTTTTCAGATGAAACTAATAATTATTAAAAGAGAAAATCAGTGTGGTCTAAAAGAGCTCTAAAACATATAATTAATTATAAATTGAAATAAATGTTAATAATTTAATAAATTATCTTACACTTGGCCTAAAAGAATTCGCTTGACAATTCCTTTAAATGGAAATAATTTACACTTATTTAGCCGGAGTACTAAACCACACAATTCATCTTAATTTTATTTCAAACGGTTTAATGCATAATTTGTTAAACCCTGTAGTAATCTACAATCCTAAACGAATTAAGCCTAATTATCTTAATTAATTATCTTTTTATTTCTCTGATTCCAATACTATCTAAAGTGCTATATAAACGTGTAAACGTCTAAGTAATTTCAATAAACGGTAAAACAAATAAAAAATACTTTTTCGGTAAAACTATTTCACATTCGTTTCGCGCAGATGAAATGAAAATGCCGTGCTAAAAATTGTATTAAATAAATACGAAAAAAATTATAGCATTGCTACTCTTTCTATCAACCTAACCAAAGTTATTACTGTTGTAAATTTTTAAATATTGCTTCAGAAATTCTGTTAAATTAGAAGCAACGCCTAGCTCTTTATGGTTTCCAAAATAACATGAAAAATAAATATTAGGTAATCAAAACTAAACAAGTAGCCAGTTCACCGTCAACTATTACTTGTAGGATCACAATGGTCATGTTTCTTATTTACTTACAATGTTTTAAGTAGTAATATTAATATGTCACCAATAAATAGCACATTATTTTATGAGTATTGCCATATAGTGTTCTTTCTTCAATGGTATTGCACATCAACTATATCTACTAAGTACGTACAAAAAATTGTAGGTAACTAAGTAATAGCGTAGATAATATCGTAGTTATAATACTTGCTAGAAATAGTAATTACTGTAATTATTATTTGTATGTAAAAAAAAAAATTATTAATTTATTAACTAATGAGCTAATAACGTCTTTGGGAAAATAACATTTTCAAATATCTGGCATTCCTGCTATTTCCGTAAATGATTATACGCAGAAGTTCTTCTAAAGTAATAGATACAATTTCTGCGCATACTAAAATTGTTATTACGATATTGAGTTGTTCATTAAATTAGAATATAGGAAACATTTAAAATAATGTTTACAATGTTTTTGAGCATAATAACTTTTGGCAAAACCGAATCAGAATATAGACAGACCAAATTATGAAGTTATCGATACAGTAATTAAGTTAAAATATGCAATTCTTTGTTATAAATGATATTCGGCTGTTTTATTAACTTTTTTTATTTAATTACATTTTCATATTACAGTTTTATTAAGTTAAACATTTTTTAAGGAAGGAAAAATGTCCTGGAGTGAAATATTAAGATATGTTTTAGGGCATATACCATTTTATTTCTTTCTAAAATAAATGCATTTTATTGATTGTTTTCATGTACAGACTATAATATATATATTAGTTTTTTTATAAATGTGTATGATAATAAATTGCAGTTTTTAATAATTCATTTTCTTCGTTAAATGTTAGAAAGATTGAGGATATAATAATAACCATATTTGTACATTTATTGTTATATTTTACTAAAGTAATATTTTTTTTTAAATATAATTTGTAATTCAGTTATTAAAATAATTTTGGTTGTTTCACTGCAAATGTTTACTGGTTGTCTGTATATATTAAAGTAACTATACTTATTACTACATCTTAGAATTAACTGAATTTAATAATTAATTATAACATCGTGCAAGCAATGTAGCTTTTTTATTTAAATAAAATGAATAAAAATCTTTAATACAAATAAGTTCATGTTATGGTATAACTAGGAATTTCTTAATTATAAGTTAGAATATAGTATATATATTGAAATTTTGAAATTAAAATATGTAAAAATACAACTAATAACTACATCCTATAACAATCAATTTTGTTACTTAACAATGAAATAATCATTTTATTGAGAGTAGAAAGCTTAACTTTTATGTATTGAAAAACAATTACTATTGTTGAATTTTCCGGAGCAATCAAGGACAGAGGTACGTAAACACTGCTTTGTCAATTAATGTAAACGTTGCCTAGTGGTTACAAAACAAAATGTCAAATAGAAATGTCCAATCAGTACCTTGAATGCACCTTTGCAATGATTTTGGGTCTTATATAATGTCGCCGTATGCCAGGCACATAAAACATTATTCTTATTTTATTAAATTAGGTTAAACATAATATTAATTATATTACAGCGTATATTTGTGAATTTGTCTGTTACGGATACAGTATTTCCCGATTTTTTAAATCTCTAACAATTAAATACAAAGCCTTTAATCTGCCACCTAAATTTGTGTAGTCATTACAACACATTCTTAACACATTTTAGACAATTTATACAAATACAAAGAATTACCTAATGTTTATATCACAACACCAATTCCCATCTATTTTCTTATTTTTTCTGAAAACTGAAATATAATTATAGAGAGTTTAGCTTATACAGTAACGTCCCCACATAAGTACATCTACTGTGTTATATCAAACAAATTGTATTGAAATAATGATTAAATCCCCTTGCATTACTCTTTGCAAAAATAAATAAAATATAATAATAATAAAATACAAGGCTGTTAATAAACATTAAATACATTTTTTTTTTAATTTTAAATACAGGTAATTTATGCAAATGTGTGGAATGTAATACAAATATTCCTATTGTTTTAGTTTATATCTAAAAGTGATTCTGCATAATTATAAAATAACAGCTATTCATATTTATAGTTTCTGCTTTATAACTATTCATTTAGTTTGAAATAAAAAATATCAAATTTGAGATTTTAAAATACAAAATAACCTTCCGAACTGTGAAATATCATGTGAAAATATTTAAACCCACTGTATTATAACTGTACAAATATTAACAAACTTAGACCATTTTAAAGAAGGTCTCGCCTTGGCATACTTTTGTTTTTACCAATAATTATTTGCAAATTAAAGCAAATCAAATATTATGTAAGAGTAGTAAAACTATATGAAATATATGAATGAAAAAAAACCTTTTCCTTTTAAAGATACTTCAATAACATTTGGCAAGACTTTTGTTTATCTAATAGCGATCGAAGTAGCATTCAAACATAATAAATATAATAACTTGTAAATAATAATTAAAAACGGAACTAAAATTATTACTTTTTAATAATGACAAATATCAAAGTTACAAACCATTATTAATAATTACATTAAACTACTTTACCATGTAGGCTGTAACCAGCCAAATTTTTCAGGGTGCGGTCGAAATAGCTAAGAAGGCTTTATTCACGGCCTATATCAAATTGTACATATTTAAAATAAAAGATTTTTAATAAAACAATGTTAAAAAACTGAAAAAGTTAATGTTACAATTTTAAAATTTCTTTTGTCATAACTTGATAATTATTATGTTTTGGTTGCAACAGAAATATTGTTTTTTACCTATGTTTTTATATATTTTTTTTTTAATGGTTATACACTATCCCCATACACATAAAATCATATACATTCTGATCAGTACGACATGTGCAAAACATTAATTTAAAGAAAATATAGGCCTACGAAAGTGCATAACTTTTTTAAAATGTATTCTTTTAAATTAAGATTTTTACTTTAATTTATTACATGTATCAAAGACAAAAAATTGTTACCAAATAACTATAAAGATTATTTAAATGAAATTGTTTATTTAACGCTGCCACTGTAGCTATAGTCAATCGTAATAATTTATGTTTACTCTAGCTAAGAAAGTGTAATATGTGAATCACTTAACCCTAATGGTAAAGAATTTCAAATAATAAATTTTGATTTATAAAACCACATCAATCATTGGAGATAATGCAGTTTCTCTGCTTTGTTCATTAGATGTGAGCACACAATGGCAAGGTAATAATGATAAAATACGTACTTTTATATCATAACAATATAGGCATTGAAAAGTGTAATACATTTCAACAATAAAAAAAACCATTAAAAAATGATTTGTTGTGTATCATAGCAGTATCTACTCTACCAGTTTATTTAATGTTTATTTGTTAGTTTGGCAAAGACGAAGCAGACTGCAATAATTGATTGTATATTTCTATTTCCTTTTCTTGTTAAAAGATAAAAAATATAATACAAAACCATTAGTGAAATTACATACATTTACAACGTGGTAGAAACATCAGCAAAGTCAATGTGTATTGCCCGACATAAATAAGTTTCTATAAATAATCAATTACGACTACTTTGTTATCCTTATCTTAAAAAAATGTAATTTAGTTCCATTTCTGATAATCCTCACTTTCTTTTACAATTTAAATTCTAAATTATTCGATCACGTAGCTGGACCGCTGACGTGAGTTGAGGTAAAATTTAAATAAACATTTTCTCCAAGTTCATGCCCGTTCGTTATTGAAAAACTTCAAAAAATGCATACTTGGGCAGTCTGCAAATCAACAGACTTAAAGTATAAAATAGGTTGTTTCAAATAAATTGATGATAGTGTATAACAATAACTAATTATAACTGGACCAATAATATGATATAATTTTCTACAATAGTGGCATTGTAGGTATTGTTTTTTAAATTTGAAATACTTTAGAGTTAAGGGAGACTAAAAAGCGTCCATTATCACTTCCAATATAACTATACGCCTGTGAGACAACAGAGAAGTCCTAAAAATATGAAGAATTTGGCTGAATAGACATGCCAATAAGCCGGGTTTCTATTTATAATGTTTAACGTCAAATGTTCAATCTTTCAAACTTTATCTCGAAAAACTTTCTTATTATCCTGAAAGAAAATGGATTAGGACCTTGAATAACAGAATCAGTTGATTGGGAAATAGGAAAAGAAAACTCTGTCGAGTCTGCAATCTGACTGGAATTACAACCTACAATAGTTTATCTGGAAAATAAGTGTATGTGGAAATCATGTAAACTTCCATTCCTGAACTGCTAATGAAATATTACTTTATGACAGCTTTATTTATTTTTTGTACTCTAAAAATTAAATTGTTTTCCTCTTATATGTTTGTATTAGTGTGATTTATCATAGTTTGGTGGTTTACCTATTAACAAGTAAAATAATAATAATTATTTAGTTAAATATGTGTTTATTAAAAGTAAAGCTTTTGATTGTAATTATATAAAACATAATTAATAGGAATGATTTATATATTTTGTAGGTAAACAATCAGTTTATAACCTACACGGTACTATTTTGTTTACAGGATTACATTTTGTTTGGTATTGCGATCGATTTCACTCCCTAGCAAAAGCGGATGGTTTTTCTAATTTATTTCAAATTGGAACGCGTAAAATATACTGAATTGAAAGTGCGTATTACGTATGAAACAAAGGTTCGAATGACCAGATTGCTGATAGCACTAGTTAATATACTTAGCATTTATAATGAAAGATTTATAAGTTGTCATGTTTATGTAAGTGTTACAGTACCTTGCAATGGCGACGTATAGCTTCTGTTCCCAATCTTCAAGTACTCAAAACATAACACTCGCGCGAACAGCTGAACACTGTGCTAATTAAAGAAAAAACTGAATGTAGTTTATAGAGCTCGGTGATCTGATTCCTGTATGCGGTTGACAAATTAATTGAATGAATTTTGAACTGGCCAAAACCAGAAGATGCAGTAGTTCCAGATTGTGTTTGAATTCCGTTTGAAATGGTCCCATCAAAGTAAACATCAGATACCACTGATGATGCTGGAATTCAAATATGTAGATATACTGAACACATCCCCGACTAAACCAACCGGTTTATCAAGACGAATCAGTGAAAGAATTAGCACTATGAGCGCTGTAACAGATAAATTAAGACGGTATAGCTTATAGAATGAAACAATCCAATGAGAATGATGATAAGAATTGAAGAAAATATTTGAAGGTAAATATAGAAACATTTATAATTTAAATGTTTCTTGAGTAACAGATGAATGTCTAGTTACTGGGAGGTAAGGTGAAACGTTTCACGGCTGGACATGTGAAAACTCCATCCTTGGTCTTTATAGTGGCGACACGTACGACTCCATCTTCTGCTGGAGTTGAAGATATAATGCTTCCAGTAGGCCAAAAGAGAAGTTTGACATTTGAATCTTGAATGAGCACTAAGTCACCAGTAAGTAGATTCGGTGTACAACGATTCCATTCCAAACGTTGTTATAATGTATGAAGATATTCAAGATGCCACCTCTTCCAGATTTGTATAGAGAAGCATTGAACACGCTGCCAATGTTTTAGTCTGTTATGTCGCCTATTAAACATAAAAATAATGGTTTTATAAATGAGGTGAAATAAGAACACTTCTTATTCATTTCAACATACTGAACTGAATGCACACTGCTAAGACCAAAGCTACCTGTACTTAAGTTATGCATTAGTATAGAAAAATGGAACTCGTCTCTGCTGTGATCTGTAGCCATAGATCAACTAACAAAGGTAGATGGTGTTAACAGCTCCTCCAGTAGCATTTATTATATAATTATATTTTAATACACTACATAGTCTATTTAAAGGAATCTGTTCATAAGATTGTTCCGGCAACGCGGTGATCGGTCGTCCAATGAGGAAATGTGCAGGCATTAAAACGTCTAATTAGACCTGCTGAAAGAGGAGTTAAAGGTCTGGAATTGAGGATGCCTTAAATTTTTGTAGCTAATGTAACGAAGTCCATTAGAAAAAGTTTGTCATTATATATTTTTCTAAGCAGGTGTGTTTTGAGACTTTTGACTGCACTTTCCCAGAGTCCAACTTGATTCCATGCAATTTTGTAGATATATCTATGGTCTCCTTGGAACGAGGTTCATTTCGCATGGATAAATAATTTTATTATAAATTTTTGAACCTCCAAAAAGTTATTTCCACAATCGGCATAAAGATTGGAGCAACATCCACGGCGTGACACAAAACGTGTGAGAACGTCAATGAAAGCTTGAGTAGAAAGATCAGTACTGACCTGAATGTGAATTGCTTTAGTATCAAAATAATAATAATAACAGTGCTTTATTTTACAAATTTCATAAATTTACTGTAACGTTCACCCTAATTTGCCCGAATTCTTTTCTTTACCTACACCCATACATTGGGGTTACATACACGTTTCCCTGCAGGCGCAACTACACTCTCTGTAATACACCGTTTTCTCACCGGCAGCACTGACTGGACCCGTTATGTACCATGCGGTCGCTGTTCAGAGTTCATGGTTCTGTTCAGTTTAACCTTGTCTTTTACGCCGTACAGAATCTACGCTTGCTTGTGCTTCGCAAAATGTAGTAATATTTCTTTCTTCTACAAATGCCTTAATAGCTTTATACCAGGTAAAATAACTATTATTTAATATGTAGCATCTAGTGTTACGATATCTGAAGTTTCCCATAATTTGAAATGTTGTTAATATTAGTAACTGTTCGTTATGTATAACCTATTGTATTTTGCAAAACGCAATTTGTAATTTATTTTTAACCCCATAAAATTTGATATTTTGTAAAGCCTACAACTATGCTAAATAGCCTGAACAGTGATTTTAATAATTAGCCTGGAAAATAGACGATTTAAACTAAAGTGTTTCCATGTGTAGTTAACTACAAGTTATAAATTGTGCTCTAACGAGTTCCTGTACCAAGTATATTTCAGCCAGTCTATTAAAAACAGTATATTTGTTTCAGTTTACCAAAAACAAAGTTTAACTCTGTACCAATTAACTTTTGATGTTAATTACTTGTGAAACTTATAAATTATAAAGTCATATTAGACCAAATTGACACGTTAAAACAGATTACAACAGGACCTATTACAGCATGCCTGCTGTAAACGTTCTGTAATTTTATTCTAACATAATATTTTGCTTTTGGCTATTTAAAACAACTAATGCCTATATTATGTTCTGGTCCTTTAGAGAAATCTGGTTTAAGTTTCTGCTCTAAGTTCCTGCTCTAAGTTCCTGGTTTAAGTTGAACTTCTAATAAACATGCAGCCATAAGTTAATGTGACCACCACCGTTTGGTTCTACGCCATTTCATAAAAAAGTGCAATCGTTTAATTAACAATTTATTATAAAAATAGAAACGAAAAGGCTATTTTAAATCAATACAAACTTATAATAAGCTAGCAAAACATAGTGACTTTTCCAAAATATAAAAAGGCTATTAAATATTTTAGGTAATTAAAATAGTATGTTTCTGTAATATTTATATATGTTATTTATTAAATAATAAGGGCGGAGAGGTACCTATTTCGACACAACGGACCCCAAGGGTCAAAAATACAAAATTTCTTTTTATAATTATAATGACGTCATAATTTAAGTAATACTTTAAGTACTAAATTTTACATTATTTTATTTTGTTTATACCTTTTGGAATTGCAGTTTTTTTTATTACATACAATGCGCATATATATATATTTTTTTTTTTTATAAACGTTGGCCAACTTATAATATACCAATTTATTTGTAAGTACTTTTGTATGAAATAGTGTTTAAGACTATATATATATATATATAATAAAAAAACTTCTTTGTTGTTTTTTTTTAATAAGTCTTTAATTAAATAATATAACTAAATACAGGGTGGGTTTTTTTCTTTGATTTTTCTTGTAAGGGAGGGAATTGAATAAAACATCTGTTAACATATTTTTCTGGGGCATATATCATTTCATCTTTTATACTTAAGGGCATGTCAATTTTTTTTAAATAAACTAAAGGTTTATTGTTATAAATGTGTACATTAATTCTATTTATCCAATAACCTGTCAAGGGACATTTCAGATATCTCGACTTCGCTATTAAGGTAAGACTTGTATCTGGTGTAATTTACTTTCATAAACTTTCTGTATGTGCCATCCATATTATTTTGAGCCCAGTACGCATTCCACATAGTTTTTTGCTTTTGGATGGTAACATTACATAAATATGCATTTTTTAATAACACTAAGTAGCAATGGTCTTTACTGACCGTCTGCCAGGTAGTCAGTATCAAAACACACTAAAATACAGAAGTAGATTTTGACATCTTGAGCACGACGCAAAGTGTGAATTTTTAATTTTG
Organism: Philaenus spumarius; assembly: GCA_018207615.1. Classification (NCBI taxonomy): domain Eukaryota; kingdom Metazoa; phylum Arthropoda; class Insecta; order Hemiptera; family Aphrophoridae; genus Philaenus; species Philaenus spumarius. The sequence continues at coordinate 40,645 of JAGFPH010007202.1, read as the reverse complement.
ATGATGAGTTGACCGCAGTTGTCGCATGCAGTATTGATTAATGGTTGAGAAAGGGGAACTCGTTCATGTGGTATGTCTCCCATCAAAGGAGGGCGAGAAGTGGGTTTAAGTTTAAAACAACAAATAAATTAATGTATCCGTTTCCTAATGGTACTCCTTGATGAAAGAATCTAAAATTTCTTAGATATGACTGAATAACAAGTAGCAGTTTTGGTCTTGTATGAAGAAACAAACACTGATTATGATCAATGATTAAGAATACAATGTGATGATTCTTTGGGAACATTGCAGGCTGTTTAGAAGTGTAGTTTAATGAAGGAAATGTAATTCTTCCACCCACTTGTATAATGCCGTTGTAATCAAGAAAAGGTGACAATGAAGCCAAGCGTGAAAAACACGATGTAGGGTTTGTGGTTAAAAGTTGAATTTCTGTAGAAAAATGTGATTTTTGCACAAGTTTTATTAATTGCATTTCTGTAGATTGAATTTCTGTGAGAGTTACTGGTCCGGTTACTCTTGATGCTGTGCGGGCGTTATGACAAAATCTTAGAACATATGACATGACGTGTTAAGTTTTTGACCACAAAGAAAATTTGGAAAGTATGTTCCATTCAGTTTGAAATAATGATAAACACATTGGAAGTTTATTTGAGCGGAGGTCAGGGACCGTGTCCAACATCTGTGAAGGTGGTTTTGGAAACGATGGTGTGAAAGTTTAAGCCATGAAGGCCCAGATAATGGTTGAGAAGTGCGGAAGGAGATAGACCACGGCTAGAACAATAAGCAAAATTGTTGCCAGATGGAACATGTGACCAACAATCAGTTGGCGTCAAATCTTGAATTTGACTAACACGGTTGGCAATATAAACCTTAAGTTTAAATGTTGAGTAGTGATCCAAGCTAATGTGACCATGAAGTCACACCAACATTTGATGATGTCGATAGAACACCGAGTAGTTACAAACTGAAGGCAATAGTGCATCAACTTGGCGAGCAAATGAGCACCGCAAAGCTCCAATCTAGGAAGTGATATGCGCTTGAGAGGGGCTACCTTAGATTTGGCTAAAAGTAGCTGCGTATTGACAATGTTGGTTGAAGTAGTCGTCCTAATGTAAATGACGACTGAGTAACCTTTATCCGCAGCATCGCAGAAGCCACGGATCTGGATGTTCTTTGATTTATGAAGGTTGATGCAATGAGAAATATAAATGTCTTCCAAGTGAGACAACTCTTGAACGAATTTTCTCCAAGCGGAATTGATGATCTCTGGAACGGTTGAATCCCAATTAATCCCAAGATTCCAAAAGTGCTGCATGAGGCACTTAGCAAAGAATGACGAAGGCGACAGAAAACCACAAGAATCATACATTTGTGCTATGGTAGACAAAATCAATCGTTTTGTAGGTGAATGATCCAGACTTGGTAGCTGGATGGTGAACGAGAACACGTCGTTCAAATGTGTCCATTTCAAGCCGAGTATGTTGAACAGCGGTTGATCTGGTGAGCGAAAATGAATTGGTACTTCCGGTGTTCCTGAGTGATATCAGTGAGAAGTTTGGAGCAGGTAAATGTCCACTTGCGGAGTCCTTTTAAAGAAGTGCAATGATTTGATGCCGAAGTTCTAGCGCACAAGGAATGTCCTTGTTGCTTCCATTGATGATGTCATCCACGTAAATGTGATTAAGCAAAACTTCAGCAGCCAACGGAATGTTGTGACCTTCATCTTGAACGAGTTGTCGCAAACGTGCGAATAGCTAAAAATGTTGAACTTTTCAAGCCATAAGTGACCTAAACAAGTTTGTTCATGGATAAAGGGTCAAATGAATTTACCCTCCATAATATCAATTGAAAGTTTTGGTCATCAGGATGAACAAAAATTTGACGTTATATTTGTTGTATGTCAGTAGAAACCACGATATTGTGTATGCGAAATTGTAAAATGAATTCACGGATGGTTAGTAAAATGGTAGAAGGCGTTAACTGTAACCCTATTTTAGCTGCACATTGTTTTATGATGATTGTTGATCAGCTTGCGGGATCCAGTAAAGCTGTAAACTTTTGCGGTTTATTAAAATGAGTTGAAAAATAACTAATGCTGTGCATAGCATGGTTGATTGAAAATTATTTACCGGCCCTGTATTCGAAAGAACTGATATTGATTCATTAAAAGTGCCATTGTCGACAGGAAGTGGAAATCCTCCCTTATTGTTATCTGAGCCCATATGACGTTTACGTCAGCTGGAATTATTTTCACTAGCTGCATCAACCTTTCGGTTAAAAGGAAGTACAGTATTATGTTTCTATTGACAAGTTTTACATAATTATTTCGACATACAATTCACTGTTAGATGTGTACCAAAACAATGTATGCACAATTGCAGTGCTTTAATTTTCTCATATATGTGATTAGGTGACAAATTATTAAAATCAGGACATGAGAATAATTTATGAGAATCTTTCTTACAAATTAAACACAGATCAGATATAGAAGTGGAAGTATGAAATACAGATCTTGACATTTTCATTGGTGATTTACCTTTGACATGTGTAGTTGAAGTGTCTTTTTTGACAAGAGGTTTAAAATTAACAAGTGGCTTGTTCATTGTAGCTAACGGTAAAGGATCTTCTAAATGTGCACACTTAATATTTAAGAAGGTAATTAATTCACGACGAACTGTTTAGCGTGAGCTTTCAAAGTGATTATCAAGTTTTTTTTTATAAAATGATAACAAGAGTAAATTCTATTTGAATGTCATAACCTAATGCAGGTAAAGCTTGCGAGTTCCCATGATATTTTTTAATTTTTTTGTTGTCGTCCTGCTGTTTTGCACTTATGGCTAATGAAGACGGGACTTACAGTTTTACGTGGAATCCGAACCACTGCCAACGATGTCTGTTAAGAAACCATTTTGAAAATTATTCGGGGTCAATGGGAATTGAACCCGGAACTTTTCCATTGATGGTTGCCATGACGCCTTAACAACCACAGCCATCGTGGCCTCACGAGTTCCCATGAAATATATCTATGTACTGGACATATTTCTGGTAATGAATGTTGCTTAATTGAAGGCATGTAAATAATTTTTGATATATAAAAATTAACCAATCTGCAAATATTCTGATCGCATAATGTATCCCAAGCAATTTTATAATTTACGGGAGTAATAGGAAAATTATAAATTAGATTCAAAGGTTCACCAGATAAGCATGCAATCAAATATGAAATTTTCTCAACAGCAGTTAAAGATTGATTTTGATTAATACTATTGTCAAACATATAGTAAAAGATTTTCCACTCATTTAAGCTGCCATTGAATTGGTTTAAATCCAATTTAGGTTAGTTTACAGAAACATTAACTTATTTACGTTTTGTGGTCTTTGTACTATTTAACTAATTGGTTCTTCCGCTGTGGGAAATATATTTTTAAGAATAAAATTTATTTCTACAAGTATGTCTGATATTTCATCTTGTAATTTACAAGCTTCGGTTTGATCAAATCCGTCATATAATTTCATCAAAAGCACTTGATCTTGTTTGTGCCTTTTCATTAAATGCAATAAGTTTATCTTTTAGACCTAAATTTAAACCATCTGTTCCAGATTCACAAATTGTTTGTATATGAGATAAAATCTTAATAATCCTATTCTTTGTACCAGCCTTACAAAAGTAGCTAAACGCATTTAGACAGGTTAATATTATTTTTTATTCACTATATTTGGGTTTTTATTGTAAAAAAATATCAAAATTGCATAAATTATAGTCGAAATTAATAATAATTTATTGTCATTACCAATTAACAATGAAATAAAACGATGAGAATCTCAAATCAATAAGTAAAACCAACACAAAAAATGTAATATCCAACTTGTAGGTTATACGAATGCAGGTTATGTATACAATTGTTTTTGTTTTGTCAGTTGTCGCTTAACTTTACAACTAACCCACTAGGGTTGACTGTTGAATGCGCGCTTAGCTAATATTAATAATAATTTCACTTAAGGGCGCTGTATGACATGTAATTTAGGTATGCGTTAGATTGACTGCGCAGTAGACTCAAAGACTTGCCGATACTAAAAATGGCGGAATTTGATGAAACTGAAATATCACAAATTTAAATAAATTAAAAAACATAATACAAAAGCGAGATTTAATAAATCCTGCTTCTCGAGGGACCAAAATGTTGGGTATTGCGATCGATTTCTCTCCCTAGCAAAAGCGCATGGTTTTGCAAATTTATTTCAAATTGGAACGCGTAAAAGATACTGAATTGAAAGTGCGTATTACGTATGAGACAAAGGTTCGAATGACCAGATTGCTGATAGCACTAGTTAATATACTTAGCTTTTATAATTAACGATTTATAAGTTGTCACGTTTATGTAATTAAGTGTTACAGTACCTTGCAATGGCGACGTATAGCTTCTGTTTCCAATCTTCAAGTACTCAATACATAACACTAATACAGTACACTAATATGTTACACTCGCGCTAACAGCTGTTCCAGAAGCAAATTAAAGTAAAAATTAAGTCACAGACACGTAAAATAATATGTTTCACTTATTTACACTTATTACTAAACATGACAAATAGTTTAATATAGTTTATGGAGCTCGGTCATTTGATTCCTGTATGCGGTTGAAAGCTAATTTAATGAATTGAACTGGCCAAAACCAGAAGATGCAGTAGTTTAAGAGAGAGGCTGTTTTAATGTTGTTTGAAATGGTCCCATCAAAGTAAACATTAGATACCACTGATGAAGCGGGAATTCAAATATGTAGATATACTGAACATATTTCTATATTAGTCATAAAAAATTCCTAAAAATAAATTAAAATTATGTTTTTCGATACTAATATTCTGTCTTAGTGTCGGTAAAACTTTATAAACCAATATTTTTTGTATTAAAATATAAAATAAATTATCAGTTGGTAAAGTTGATAAAGAATTCGGTTGTTGTAATTTTTTAGGTGTACAGTTCGCAGTTATACAATCTGATGCTAACAATATAAACAATATACCGGAAGTCATACGAAAAGGTTTTAACGTTAGATTTTGAGTAGTTTGCCCATTAAAGCATCGACCTTTTTGAAATTTTACACACCCCACAATTATAAATTATTCATTTTTGAGCCATTTTGTTTCTGAATGTGTTTTACTGCTGAAATTAGTACAGAGCATTTTCAAAGATTCTGTTGTGGGGTGTGTAAAGTTTCAAAGAAGATCGATGCGCTAATGGGCAAGCTATACAAAATCAAACGTTTAAACCTTTCCGTGGAACAACTTGTAAAAGATTTCCAGTCAGCAATAATGATACAAGTGTAACTAATTAAATGTTAGGCTAGTCCTCTGTCAAACTATAGTGTAATATTACATAGAGTTTTAGCTATTAGATTGTCTAATTTAATAAAGTTTTCTGGTATGCACTTCATGAAATAATTGATTAATTAATTAAATTAATTAGATACTGTTCATTTCACACACAGTAATTTATCTCTTGTAATAATACATATAAATAAATATATTACTTGAACATATTTTCTAAAATTAGCTATAACAAGAAACACACATTTAAATAATAAAGTTACCTAGCACTGACAAACCCCAATATTTGTATATTATTATAACTAAGCAAGCACTTTAAACTGCATAGAGCTCGTTTTGCCTAGCATCTAGTTCTACATGTACCATATTTGCATAACTAAATCGTAATGACAAAAGTAATATCATAATTTATTAATATGTTGATAACTCATCTCTAGTTAATAACTATGTCATTTTAATTATACTATATTATAAGAATATAATTAATAATTATTTCATGGAATATCCAGTATAATTTGTATATTATACAGCAGCTTATGTTTTTTCTCCGTTTAAAAAAATAAATGTATCACAATGCAATTCTATATAGTTATACATTATGGTAGTCTAAATATATTTAATTATTTAAAAAAATATCTTTTGCAATACTTTTTTTGGAGAAACAAAATAAATATTTTACAATATATTTATTTTCGATTGAACGACACTTATCTTATAACCTTATAAACGAAACTTGTAGCTTATCATCCATATCATTTTAACTTATTCAAGATGAAAATAAACATACAGCCGTAATCTTATTATATAATATAAATCTACGTTTTTGCAAATTCAAACATAATCTAGTATGTTAATAATTGTCCTTCTGATTAATTATTTCAGACACAAAACAGGAAATACATATGATTTTAATTGTTATACTAATTTTATACTTATACTTATTAAAATTATACTTATTAAATTATTTATTTATACTTATTAAAATTTGAATACGTATTTATTATTAAAATAAATAATTTGAATATACGTTTGCATCATAAAATTACGGAACAAAGCATGAAAATACTTAAAAAACTTGAATGTAATGATACACTTTATAAACGGAATACCATTGTTGATATGCCGTAAATTAAATTCTCCTTTGCTTGACGTGTGATACAGAAGAATGTTTAATATAGGAAGATAACGCAAAGCACATGGTGTCTGATAGAAATTCTTTCAAGACTGTTTTATTTAAATGTACTAGTTATTAAAATAAGAAAGTTTCAGTGTATACCTAAATAGTTTTATTTTTTAAATTATATTTATATTTTTTCCGTTTAATACAAAATTATTATTTTACTAAATTTACTAGTTAGTTGCATATTTAAAAATATAAATTTAGTCCAATAAATTGTGTATGTTTATACTGTCGTCAAAATTAATGTTATTTTTTAACTGAACGTTATTAATTCAGACAGTATTGCTTAATACGTTTGTAAATGTTTGGGTCAATTTAGAACTAATTTATTGGTTCAGATTATAACAAAACAAAATTTAGAATCCGTTTAGTAAATACTATTTAAGTGTTATTTATTGTCTATAATAGTATTCTCCTAAAACTTATTTTGAATAAAAACAAAAATATTCAAAATAAATTTATAATTTTTATATAAAATTATTTGTTTTATGTGAAAAGTTTGTAGATGAAGTCTAATTTTATATTTGTATTTCCATAACAGTAAGTCTTGTTAAACTAATTTAAAACAAACTAATGTAAGATTACATTACTGTAGTTACAGTGGATAAAAGTGATCAAAAGTGATAAAATATACTGAAAATATTACTTTTTTAAACAAATTTTTTTTAACAAAAACCTAACAAATGCAATAAACCAATAAACAATTGTATTGGTACCATATTCCTTTTTAATATATTATATAAATTAATTTTATTTGGCCAGGTGTCTTAATACAAATGTTATAATTATTTATCTAACTTAATATATTAGTGGAATAATTAATTAATATTAAACATTTTTCATATAAATAAACAAAAAATAAACATTGTAAAATACAATTTTATAAATTTATTTAAAATTGTTACATTTAAAACTATGATTTACAAAACATTAAGTTTACTGAATAAAAAAAAGGAATGGAATTCAAAGTCTAGACTTTTGTTGCCTAAACTAATAACATTATTCGCTTAAAATATTGTAACAATAGAAATTTCTCACTTTTTTTAGAAAAAAATAACTAATCAATAAAACTAAACTATAAATCAACCTCTGACCTAAATAATAGGAACCCCAATAGCCATCATATATCTTCATATGAAGCTAATGCATACAGAAGCTTTGTTGATAAAACAGTCTTCAGTAAATTAATTATAAATAATGTAAACGGAATAGGAAATTTTGCCGTTTTAATGAAATTAAAACATTACACTTGTGCTATATATTTTCCTCCTTTTTTGTGAACAAGATTTGAATAAATTCTATTGATAAAATCATGATTTATTTACGAATGAGGTGTAATTGTAATTCATGATTGTTTTACATTAAATTTATAATTTGTTTTATGTATGTGAATAGAGCGTTATTTAAATGATTGAAAATATTCAGACAGATTGTGGAATATTATACAAATTATTTTTATTTTAGGTCAAATCAACACGATACAGCAAGCTTAAACACATTAAATTTGTGAATTGTTTAAATCTTAATAATTATTGCAGAAGTTGATGAGTTATGAAGAAATTTGTTAAAATATTTACAGCAAAAAAAACGCAGAAATATAAAATCTTTGGTTATTTATTATAATTTAAATGCTCATTTGAAGCGTATTATCTTCTAAAGAGTAATTAATGTATATATCTTTTAATTAATTTTAACACAACAAAGAAAACTGCCAACTGTATCTTGTGCAGCCATTGGTTATCGTTGTAAATTGTAAGTATGTATTATTTATTACTACGCATACTCTTTAATTAACTGAAATAAATCAGCTTTGGTTTAGAAAATTGAAGAAGTAGTATGATAAATTGCATATGGTTAAATTTTATATTATAATCTACTTATAGGTGTTTTAAAGATCAATAAACCATATACTATTATTTTAGTACGAGGAGAGTTTTTAACTAAATTTTCTTCTTTGATAATTGTTTATTGTAAAAAAATTGTATTATCTGGTTATCAAACAGGTTATGATCAAGAATACTTAAAAGAAATAACTTAAAGTGTTACACATTTCAATGATTTAAATATTCTTAAAAATTGAAAATTAGGCTAATGAATGGTAACTAAATAATAAGAATTAATATAATTCAAACATATTGATAATACAAACTGTATGTAGATCAGTATCGTTATTAGAACTTCAAACTTCAGGTATTTTGTGTCACTTCCACATATAGACTTAAATTTATTACTTAAATTTCTAAATAAACATAAGTACATTTTTACTAATTGTGTACATTACAGCAAAAGAAATGTAATCTTACTTTGAAGTTTTTACTTCTCGCCTAATTCGTGTAAAAATTACTGTTATTACTATTAAAATGATGAGGGTGATTAACCACTTTAAAACTTTGTGTGTGAGTTATAGTTCATACTATGTACTATTTTCCTGAATAAGAATGGCTGTATTATTTTTAAAGTTTAAGAAATATTATTTTTCAGTACACATTCTTATATGGAATAAAAAACTACTTTAAGAAATACTTACAATCAATTAATACACATTGTTAACATAGTAGGATTAATTGTATATACGTATAATAAAATGAAGATGTTTTGTATTTAAATATATATTTTACAATAATATGTACTTAAATGCAAGGTTTTTTAAATTAAATGCTGTTTAAAACTACCAAATTAAAACTATAACTGCATGTGTATTTTTTTATTTCTGTTTAACCATGTTTGTTTTTTGTTTTTTTAACAGAAACTCTCATGTTGCTAAGTTTTTATTGCGTTTAGTGGGAAATATACAGTTCTCAATAATAAATTTGAAAAAAAAATAGATTTAAGTTAATATTTCGCTTATCGTCTGGGTCTAGAACGTACTATATTTTCCATTACTTACATTATGTAGAGATTATATTTTTAAAGTTTATTGCTTAATAAGAAGCCAATGAAGCAAATGTTTCATAAAATACTTTTTTAAGAATATTTTTCTTGGTGATTTTTAAGATGCACACTTAAGAATAGCACCCACAATAGCATTGGTGTTGTAGATTAAATTTATACAAAACCATAACTGGACAATATTTTAAAATATAATGCATATAAGTACATTATAGAGTGCCCGCCAGCTTAGGTCAAGAGGGGAGGGGAAAGCCACAATATGAGACATGGTAATCTGGAAAATACGTATATGCGCTAAACTTTTGAGCATTAAGAAATAATTTGAGGATAAAATAATATTTATAAATGAAGGAATATAATATAATATAATATAATATAATATAATATAATATAATATAATATAAAATAGGGGGCGTATTATTTATATAAAAATGTGTTCTAATATTTCTATAAAAATCATATTTTTCGAAAGTTTTTAAAAGTGGTAATATTAGATTTATACGTACAATATAAAGTATTATTGAAAGGTATCAAACATTTTAGTTATCTTAACCCAGTTATGTGTGCGAAACACTTCTTTACTCCTATAGCCTATACTAGGTGTCCGAAAATTCTTAAAAGGGTAATATTTTATTTATACCAGCAATAAATATAACGCACTATTAAAAGCTATCGATAATTTAAGTTATCATAACCAAGTTAATATTTAATTTATACGAAAAATGTAACGTATTATTAAAAAGTATTAACAATTTAAGTTATGTGTGTGAAACACTTTACTCCTAGATACAGGATGATCAAAAATACTTAGGAACTATAAAATAACTATATATGTACATAACGATTTATTAAAAGTTACCGCTGATTTAAATAATCTTAACCTAGTTATGTGTGTTTACAGGATGTCAAAAAATTCTTAAAACACGGAGTGTGCTCTTATAATAGGAATTTCGTTTCAAGGGTATAGCGTAATAAATGAATACATTGTACTTTAAAAATACGCGCTTAATTATATATATATATTTATTTATAATGAATTATTTCTTATATCAAGCAATTTGTACTTTCAAGGTGGAGTCATTTAAAAAGCAATAGTGCCTATTAATGTATATAGAAAGCAGTTTAGCATAGGCTATAATAAAACAATATTTTTACAGAAAATTCAATAACTGAATTTTCCATTTCAAACTGTTAAAACTGACTTAAATAATGTACGTAAATGTATAACTTAGCATCTAAACAATCCTAAAATGTATTGTTGGAAATAGAAATAACAATAACAGGCATATTCTATTATTAAACACGTCTTGTAATGAAACCAACATTATTACAAAAAAAGAAACATTTATTTGAAGAGAAGACTTATATCATTACCCTCTTTATTGATTTGGTCTTAACCCGCACACTGTTATGTGCTGAGAGTTATTGCCATCTTTTCCCAACAGGCAATAACGGCGAATAGGGTTATTTAACGAGGATCCTCCCTCTTTACATCTTTTATACTGTAAATCAATAAGTTAAGATTTTCAAGATGCTACAATATGTTTGTCATTTTATAAGTTATTAGTTTTAAAAAATTGCATGAGGCAGACTATTTGATTAAATTAGAGCTACAATGTATGTTACCTGTTGTTTTGTTGAAGGTAGTCATATGTTAAACACGAAAAAGGAAGTTTACTTTGCATTATTCTATTTTCGTTTTAAGTAATCAAAACCTTAAAATAAAAAGTTATATGCAGCGAACAATTTGGAGTAAATCCGTCAGAAAACATTGGAATAACTTGTATATAGGTGCAGACCACTGTTCACGATTAATTTGCGTAATTAATCTTAAATGTTATTGTTCATCCCTCGTGACTTCTAACGTAGGCTTATAATTTACTTTTCAATTCTTCATTTAGTTAACATTTTAGTAAAATATAAATTTTAAAATGTTTTACCTGGGAACAATTAGTATAGTCTGAAAATATATTGAACCCAATATATTGTATGTGTCTCTCTAAAACGATTTGGGTTTGATTGTTGAAAAGAACGTGAGTATTATTATTTTAACAGGTTAGTAAATTTAAACGATGCTGGTTGCCATGTTGGACAACTGTTAACAGAAAGTGAATTACTTCCTTCCCCCTTTGTCTTACTTTTAAAGAATATCAACATATATAAGTATATTTTATTTTACTGATGAATGTAGTAATTACATTTTTTTATTTCTACTTAGGAAATATGTGATAATAATTTTAAAAAATATTTAATAATATATAAATAAATGATGTACTAAACAAACTCATAAATCATGAAATTTAATAACGAGAAAATTTATGATTAACTGAACATACTATCACAAATATGAATTAGATTTCTTGGTGATGCCATAATTAAAAATACACAATTAAATATTATAGCTTGAAATTTTTATACCAGTTTTAAGGTGAATACATTTATAATGCAAAAGAATTTGGAATTTAATACATCAATATTTTTATAGCTTACACAATTCAATTTTAAAACTGGAAAATAGATTTAAATAACTTATGTAAATATAAAAACATAGCAACTAAGAAAAAATACAATGTATTTTGTGTGCCAACAATAAAATTAAAATATGCGATTTTTTGTAAAATTCATTCCTAAATTCAATGCAACTAATTTATTTATTTTTATTACGAAACATTGTTTTAGAGAGATGACATTCATTTATCTTAACAGTGAATATTAAGTCGGGGTGAGGTTATTACCATATTCTTCCCATCAGGAAATAACTTATAATTAGGTATGTAAAACGGAGCTCATCACTCTATAAAGGTTTTTTACTGGAAAGCAATACTTTTAAGATTTACAAGATGCACAATATCCGTGTATGACTGCTGAAATGAACTATGTATGTAATACAAAATATATATTTATAAACTATTGGGAGACATTTAATTATACAGCAATAATTCTTTCAAAATTTATATTTTGCTAGAGTATTAAATTTGAAATATGGTTGCCATAAAGGGACGACTAATTTACAGAACGTAAATTACTTCCTTGCCCCTTGTTTTTTCTTTTATAGTCTTTCATAATATATTTTTAGGTGTGCTAAGTTTTTTTAAAGTGATTTGAACCACCCACGAAATACTTACCTTTTAAAGTACGATAACTATTACGATTTACATAAAAAATGTAGGACTCTTATATTATAATCTTATATAACAAAAATATAAAAAGTTGTTAATAAGATACAGAATTTTAATAAAGAAAATTGTATTATTTACATACTTTTCAAAATTAATTATGACACAACTATTCGCAATTAAGAAAAATTCTATAAATTTAGCCTAATTATATTTATTTAAGTAAAAGAGGAATATTTTGAAATTCCATTTTATTTAAAAAATTCATACCAGGCAGATTGAAGTAAGAGGTTGAGATTAAAAACTCTTTTTAATTTTTCATTGTTTTATATACATGTTATTTTTATTTTTTAATTGTTGTTTCTTTTGCGTTACATACAAGTTTAAAGTTAATAATGCTTAGTATTAAAAATTATATGTTACTACAAATTACTAATAATAACCAATTGATTAGTATGACGTAAATTATACCTATTACCGTTAATCTAAATGACACATATTAATCAATATTGATATAAGCATTTCATCAGGTAAATATAAAACACCGAAATCAAAATTATAAACAGGATTAAATATAACTGTGAAAACACAAAGTTTTCTAATATTTTGAAAACTGTACTGATTCAATGTCAGAATAACAAATCTCAAAAAGTGTTTAAATTATATTTAAAACTAGCTGACCCGTACGGCGTTGCCCGTGGTGGTGGGTATTTTCAGTCTTTTTAACGTAATTGTATTATTTAACTGTTCAGTCAGTGAGTGGTATTTGGATTATATATATATATATATATATATATATATATATATATATAGATCTTAAATAATAAAAGCACTATTGTCATATTATTAAAAGATCTGAAATTATGATTTTAGTAACTTTGATCACCCCAAACCCCTTCTGAAATTTCGAAATTTTTCATACCCTTTCTTAGTGAGCACCTATGCCCCTAGAGGAAGCTACATACCAAATTGCATTCCAACCCGTTTGGTAGTTTTGAAGAAATCGTGATTTAATAAATTTGGTCCCCCCAAACCCCCCCTAAAATTTCGAATTTTTGGAAACCCTTTCTTAGCGAGCGCCTATGGCCCTAGAATAAGCTACATAACAAATTTCATTCCAATCTGTTCAGTAATTTTAGAGAAATCGTGATTTAGTAATTTTAACCCCCAAACCTCCATAAAATTTCCAAATTTTTAAAACCCTTTTTTAGTGAACACTTATGATCCTATAGGAAGCTATATACCAAATTTCATTCTAATCCGTTCGGTAGTTTTGAAGAAATAGTTTTTTACTAACTTTGATCCCCCC
>JAGFPH010007202.1:0-26729 GCA_018207615.1 Philaenus spumarius | reverse complement strand
TTTTTCAAACCCTTTCTTAGTGAGCGCCTATGGCCCTAAAGGAAGCTACATACCAAATTTCATTTCAATCCGTTCCGTAGTTTTTGAGAAATCGTGATGAGTGAGTCAGTCAGTGAGTGAGTGAGTGGTATTTCGCTTTTATATATATAGATTATCGTTTTTGTCATAATGTATTCGGTCTTGAAAAAAGTTGCAATAAATTTAGTGTATTAAATGATGTAATATTTATAGCTTAGAAGTTGTTTATATATTACTAATATTACTTAATATAGCTTTTGTTTATAGCCATATTTTTATATGGTCATAAACAAGGTCGTAGTTTTTAGTTGAGGAGTGATATAATGAATAGTAGCTTTTTAGTTCTGTGTAAGGTTATAAGAAGATTTAGGAACTAATGTCTACTCTACAGCATTTCTTGATTGTTCAAACATTACTTATAATTTATTTACCCTTTTACTAGTAAAACTAATATAACTATTACTGCATATCTATATTGTTACAGATTCCGTACAAAAGACTATGGACAATAAAGAGATTACGACCCAGCACAAAATGGAAGAGGTTATGAAATATTGGCTAAACTATTATAAATTACAAAATTTGTACAAAATCACAAAACAAAAAAATATATATATAACTGTATTTAGTGTAGCAATCAAATGTTTAAGTATTTTCAGCGTCAGCTTTATTGACCATCTATATATTTTTTCTATTTTATACTCAATTTATCAACTTATTATCTAAGATTTTTTAATTCATAGTGATAATTTTACCTCTGCATTTAAACATAAAATCATTTTAATAATTTTGTTAACAGTACACATGTTAAGCATAATAAATAAGTTTCAATTATAAAAACACATACAATATTAAGAAAATAAAAAAATACTTCACTATTTTAATTTTAAACTGCTTAAAAAAATTGTTATATGCCACACACAAGAACATGGAAGTGAAATTATACGAACTTAATGCCTCCTATGGCAAAGTCAAAACGTTGACTTCTTGAATAGCATTTTACAAATAAACAATGGATTCAAAATAGCAAGGTATAAAACAGGTAACAAATAAATGCAAATAACAAATTACAAAAAAAGACATACTTATTCCAGGCTTATAATATATACAAATTTGTCACAGTAATAACACAATTTAATGCAACTAACCAAGTACCGAATATCAAATTTATGTCAGTACAATTGTAATATATGTTATAATAACAATATATTAAAATTATAATGTAAATGGAATTATATATATATAAATTATAGATAACGTAATGCGTAACGAAAAAAGTGTTATTAATTAGTTGCTATGGCAATGCAAATATAAAATATTACAGATAGGGTTTTAACGTCCATGTGATTGCAAAGTGTGCATGTTAATGAGTAACTTTAGTTGGTAAATTAAAAAATATCAATCAGAACATTTTATATATATTTTTTTTCAAACAATCTTAAACAAGAAGTTACCAGACAAAAATAATTACAAATTTGTACAAAAAACAAATAAGAAAGTTGTCAATGTAAAATGTACAGTAAGAATTACTAAACAAAATATTAAAAACGTGTCACAGATATATTGAATAATTTTTGAGATAAATGCACCTTTGTGAAAAAAATACGTTTTCGGGAAAACACGTTTAAACTTATAAATTGCACTGAAGTACACTATAGGCCTACTTCTAATGCATTCCTGCACCAAAAGTGGGATTGTCTGTGTCCTCAATGTCTTCAAATACGTCCCGTAACATTTTGTTTGCAAACGAAAGTTTCTTTCGACACTTTTTGTCGATTTCATTTTGAGACTTTTCGGTTTTTTGTACCCGTCGTGCGTTTTGCAGTTTCATTTCCTGTACAAATTTTTATCAAGGATTGATTCCTAACTTTTCCATGACACTTCACTATGTTTCCAATTTAAAAATTTGCCACAGCCTCATAGAATCCAAGATCCAAGGTATTTCTCATTAAGAATGTGGTTTTGGGTATCCACAACCAAATAACACTATTGAGGTATTCACTAGTATTCTGGGTCTCTCATTGGAGGAATTTCCTAAGGAGTTGTTCATTTGATAAATCCCTCAATATGGGTTTGATTGCATTCATGACTGATATAGGTAGGTGAGTGTGGGCTCTATGGTCATTTAAGGTTTCCCTTCTAAAATGGATTTATGAAACTAACACGCGCTATACTAAAACGCAAATTGTCCGTACATGTTTTTCGAAAATGTCCATAACTTTTAAAATAGTTGTCAGAAATTTGAAATTAAAACATATTTTTGAAGTGAATTAAATTTAGAATACAAATCAATAACAATAATAATAATGTTTATGGGAGTGTGATACCAAACGTATTAAACACAGATAAAATATATATATATATTTTTTAGAAAAAAGTTTATAAAGTAATATTATTTTTTCTATGGGTATTCAACAAATTTCAACAACACATATTTCAGAACCCGAAAAGAAGATAACATACTGCGGTATTGAGTAAAAGCTTCTGGGATAGTTTAATCATTTATTTTTTTAGTTTTACTGTACATTTGGAAACAGTGCATAGTAAGTTATTTCAGATTATGACTAAATATGTTTTCCAACTTAAATACATGTCGGAAACACGAAATTTTTTATTGTAATCACTGCATTTGTCATTATTATTTCTGCTAAGATGCTTGAAACATTTGTCTTCTTGCTTATCCGCCTTTCTTAGCTTTGTCTTTTTTCGCCTGAAGCGTTACGGGTAGACCCCCTCTTCAGAAGCTTTGTTTGCTCCAAATAAAATAAGTGTAATAAAAAATATATATAGTGATAGTTGTAGTTGCAATTATGAAGTAATTTGAATATAAGCTTAACAAAAAATACAAATAATTATGAATATCTAAATACAGTATACACAATTTTAAAGTAGGTTATATTTTAAATTTTAAAAAGGAATAGAAAGATGTAATCATAAATTGTTGTTATTATTTTCCAAAAATATGATTTAAATTTATTTAAATGTACTTTTTACCTAAATAGTTTTATCAATTAGTCATTTTTTAATACAATTGGTTTACTATCAAACAAAAGCTAACTAAAGTCTACTATATATCATTTTGTGACACTGTAAATCTAATTGTAATGTACGAAAATGTATGTGTATTTAAAAAAATTCCAAGCTTTTATTTTTACATTTAAAAATAAATGTCTATCAATAAACCGAAAGGTATTTATGTAACAGACTTTCTTAGAATAATTGCATTAGAAAATATGTAACAAGAAACTAAAAAGTTATAAGGAAATATATATTAAAACACATCTGAGGTATGTATTTAACGATCAAATATTGTATCTATTAAATATTAGCTGAATACGGGGTGTTCTATTGATATTGAATACAATAAACAAAGGCCTTTATCAAAATATGTTTTTGCTCTTAAGTAGTTACGGGTTTTTGGGATGAGGGTAAAAGCTTTTCTCATATTAGACCTTTGCATCCAATAAAAGGTGGTTTGTTATAACACACAAAACGTATTTTCTAACAGACTTCTCGTTTCTTTTTTAGGTAGAGAATGCGATAATTTATAATTATTACAATTCATTCTTCTTCTGACTACTAAGAGACATTTAAACATAATTAAGATTTTTACAGAACTAGTTTATTGTGTAGACAGTATAGACTAATATCATTACACGAAGAGTGTATTAATTGTAAGGCATTTTATAACCATTCCTTTAGTCCTAAATTTGATTTGCAGGTAATTTTTGGAAAGTTTTTACTTAAAAATCTGTAAACCAATTGTTTATAACAAAGTTATATTATTATTGTTATAATTCTTTAAACACGATATTAATAACATCATGGAATTTAAATGCTTTATAACTTGATATTCTACCATTTGTGGTTTTTTATCAAATTGTTAGGAAACTTACAATGAAAATACATTACAAAAAGTATGCGGAAACTGGAAAATAAAAAGTTTTTTCTTAAAACTTAAAATAACTAATGTGCATTATTGTATATTTTTTCGGCAATGTTTTATCCAGTATGAGTGGTAGATAGTTTTCAAGTTTAGACATTTGTTCTACATAACTGAATTATTTAAAACTAGAAATTATATGAGAGAACTGTATTATTTTAGGTCGGTCAAATTATATCATTGCTTGCAGTGGAGGTTTAGAGTAAAGCCCTTGCGATTTATGACGTAATAAACGAGATGTATGTTCCACAAGATAGGTTAAATATGTAAGGTGTGTAAATTTATTCCATATAACCTAAATATATGGGAAACTAAAAATTTAAATATGAAGTTATTGTATAAATTAAAATTTGCATTAGTAAATTTATTATTTGTAAAAAATAAACTATTAAATATTAAACAAACATGTAAACAATTAATAAATAATAAATTAGATCTATAATGAGAAAGTGTACATGAATGTTAATTTTAAAGTAATAATCAAATTTAGTGTTATAGAATAGATTTAGATAATACGGTTTAAATTAAAAGTTAAATTAATTTTAATAATTAATTCGAGTATTATCTTGCAGTCATATTTGTTTACTATTAAAATAATAAACATAATTTATTATAGCAAAAGCTTAGTGTCCTTAAATCGAAGTGTTTTTTTTTAAGTAGATTCTACTTTAAACAACACAAAAATATACTAAAAATATTTTGTTCAAATATTTGCCAACTGTTAATTATATAATTACACATTAAAACAATTGCAATATGTGATATGTTTTGCTCACCAGCCACCATTAAATGTTCATTATAAATAACTTTATATGCTACAGTTTTGTTAGTAAACCTCTTACATTAAAGTTTAAAAAATTTTATCTACGTATTCAATTTGAGGTTATCGGTTTTTTAATAATTTATTTATTAGTCAGCTTTTATCAGGATAAAATGCCATTGATTCTTGCCGATCAAGGTTTCGCAGTGACGCTATTTACAAGTCTGATTAAAACAGACTGAATTTCGAGTGTGTGTTCTTCCCTTAAAACGGAGTTCTACTATATAACTAAAATCAATCGAATAAATCATATAATTTTTGTTTAAATTTAAATACCTTTCTATTTACTTTAATAGCATTCTACAAATCATTGTATTTAACTTGACTACGGTTTCTGTTATGTATCACTATAAATTAAGAGTAAATTAAATTACTATCTGTTATTGCACAAACAAGTACGGTAATTTATACTGAAGTTAAGAAAGTTTATAATTCCCTAATAGAAAAGAGAAAGATAGTTTGTTATAAAAAAATCAGCTACATATTATTTTAAATAAGGAACTTTACTCTCCTGATTCAATCTTAAGTGCAAAAGATTTAAATAATGAACTTGCTAATAATCAAAATTTAAAAATATAAATACGAATCGTGTGAATACTAACAATTAAACCATCCGAAGAGATTGTGAGATTTGTATACTATTAAATCTATTTAGTTTTATTAATTTTATTAGTGGTTGATAAACGATAAACCTGTAATAATGTTGTATTTTAGTTATTTTAAATTATGAATCTTCTTAGTTCCTAAAATCCGTAAATTTAATTCAAATATCTTAATTTTCACTCCTACTACTTTGACACTTACATCTTAAAGATTAAAATGTCATCTTTAACGTTTGTTACTTAAAAAAAAGATAGATACCGTTTACAAATGGGTAAATCCTGGTTGCTTTATATTTAAATTTTAACTGGAATAACTAACTATCGAAATATACTACATCTAACTATTATAAAGATACAAATAACTACTTAAAAAATAAGAAGATTGAATTTCAAGTTTTGTATTAGGACTGTTTAAAAAAATGTATTAACTACTAAAAACTGTTTTAATAAATTGAAACCTAAAAATATGGGTTTGGATAGCAAGCAAATATCAAGTGTAATAATTACATGTATAGTTATTAAACAGTGTGTAAGAGGTACTATAATTATAAAGTACGAATGTGTTTAAAAAAAAATAATCCTATGCAAAATACACATTTATGCTGCACATTTTATTATTCAGTCAAAATAACGAAATGACGCTGATTATGAAAGCCATAATCAGCTTCTGAAAAACTACTCTTGCGAATTTTCTGGGCTGTATTGAAATAACGTTAGAGACACTCCATGGAAATTCCTTAATTTGGTCAAAACGTTAAGACCACAAAAAGACGTTAAATGACGTTTCCGTTAAGACGTTGACGTTAATTTGGGAAAGACGTTAAATTTCAATTTCAAAACTTTTATTGTTAACACAGTCTGGGTAATATTTAAGTCAGTTTGAGAATAAAAACTATACGATAATCTATAGAACATTTACGTCAGCTAAAATTTAAAAATAAGCAACACGTCTGTAAATAAGTCACTGTGACTTACAGATAGTGAAAATAATTTCTGAACAGGTAGGTATCCACAAGAGAAGGTTGTATACACATTACCATTTAAGATAATTATTTGGCTGCAATGAAATTTTAAGGAAGACTTCCTTCGCACTCAACATTACTTATATCGAAAGGACATATAAAAACAACCGTATTATATCTTCTCTCACTATAAACATGTAAACATAAATCTAAAACAACTCCTTTGTATTCCTTTTGTTCTGCTGTAATACATAAGTCAGTACAGTAATAACGAATTTATGTACGGTAAAATAAATACTTTGGTTTGTACGGAAGATTGGATCTTTTGCAAACTTTTTGTAGTTCTTCTTACATTGCCATTGCCAAATGTTTTCTAATTACTATTTTTTAAGGTTTAAAAAAACAAGCAAGTTTAAGTTATACGAGTTAACCAAAAAATGGGTATGACAAAAGACCGATGTTAGGTAACTTGTTGTATAATGGAAGTTATCAATTGCTACCACAGTGGACAAATTAGCTTAGTATACAAAAATGCAGTTCATAGTTTAAAGTTCATTTAAAATATTAACTACTTTGTAATACAACATATTGCTTTATAAAACACTAGGTTTCTATATATAAAAGCTAATTAGTTGTAATATCGTCAACTCAAATTAGTTGTAATGTTGCTACCTATACAATTAGCAATACTAAACCCGTGAATTGATTACCTTAAGGTATGTAGACCGATCATTGTTGCAGATGGTTTACGATATTCTGCTTTCAGCATATTGAACAGAATCTACGCCTCTACTCGTAGCAACACCAGAGTTAAATTCAATATGTATACAATCATTTTAAAATAATTTAATAATAACAAACAACACTATTTTATTATTTGTATCAATAAATTATATTATATCTATAACATCTTTGATGATCAACATTAATAGTCATTGTTTAAAAATCACAGATTAATTGTACAACAGTAGTAATATTTGATTGATTGAGTTAGTACAGTACCACCAATAAAATAATCGTCAAAATTGTATTGTTGTAATTTTTTTGTAAAACTAATGGATTTTAAAATGCAAAAACCTCTTGAATAAATACTTGCTATAATTCATTTTATAAAAACAATAAAACTACATAAAATTAAAAACCTTTGATTTAACAAATGCAGTAGGTATGATTATGTGCATAAATAATTTTGCATTTTGGGGTATTTAGAAGCGTAAGTATAAAAATAAAATTTATCCATATTTTTATTTTGAATACTTAACTGCCGCTGTAAAACCTTCAACGTTAACTATGCAGATATTTTAATTAGTTTTCTTTATACACCATTGTGTCTGTTTCTAACTGAGTTTATAGGACGTACAATGATTATATAAATTTAAAAATATAGGTGGTAAAAAATACATATATGGTAAGAAAACAACATTAATTTGAAAAAAAATATGATATTACATTGACTCAGAATGGAAAATGTTACCTTTTCCTTAAAACTAACATAGATAACCATTTTAAGATAACACTGTATGTACAATGTGTCATTTTACATGTATTTTACAAGAACCGGTCAGTACACCTTCAACAAAACCAGTAATAATAAAATTATGAGAAGACATCAATATACTCAATTACACAACTGTAATAGGATATGGATTCACTGTGGCCTAATACTTAGATAGATTTACATAGAATCTGTATAGTGCATTACACTCTCTGTGTTCTCTTCACATCCTTCACACCTGCAGATATTCGATGAAAAGGAAACCACTGCATGCTTCGAGGAATACGTTTTATATCATGCATGTGGATTTACGATATGTCAAGTACATAAGCTAATCTATTGGCTGAAATCTAGTTTATTTGGCAACGTGTTCCTGAAGTTACTTCTGTGTAGAAAGCAATATATATGCATTTAGGTAATATGTCATGAAATACATGATCTTGGCCTGACAAACCTTAGTATCCTGTGGCGGAAATAAAGCTACGTGTGAACTCACTTGGACATGAAGACTTGAATATGTTTTAGAGTATCATTCCAGCTTAAACTTATATCAGGACTCGAGTTTCAACTTGAGTTTTATTTGTGACTCTTAAAAAAAATTAAGTTTTACTTCCAACCACGTCCTATTATTAATTTCTACATTAATATTATATTTATTATAAGACTAAACACTAGCAACCCTTTTACGACAATATTATATTAACTATTAGACCATAACTCTCAACATTTCACGATGATTCGTTTGATTGTTATCGTATCAAACATGATTTGGGCCATTACACGTATTGCTATTTTTTCGTTGCAACTCATTCTGACTTGCAAATTCGTATGGCTATTTGTCCATTACATATGATGTCTTCTCTATTGACTGTATTTCTAAGCTAACAATTTCTTGAAAGTATAAAGACTATAGAGTAAGTAACCTATTTATTGTTTCTAATACTTGCAAACAAAATACTTATTATAAAATAATAATTATATGTAAACTGTTTATTTTTTTTAAATTTAATATTATATTTATTTTTATTATACTTATTATTATTGCATTATGTATTCATTGATTTTATCAATATTAATTTCGAATAACATTTTGTAAAGTTTTTTTTAAGTAACATTTTTTGGTTTTAATATAATTTAGCAAATTTATAAATGTTAAGTAATTATGACTAACTATTCAAAATGTAGATTGTTAAAACTTCTTAAACCAAAATAATAAAAATTTTATTAGATATAATTTTTGTATTATGTTTTGCATAAACATTTACTGATTCATACAAGTAAATGGTACACACAAAATTATTATTTTGTATATACTTTTATTGTTAAATTAAGTCGTATTATAAACTAAATTTGGTGGATAGTCATATAAGTTGCTAGCTGACCCGGCAATGCTTCGCTATTGCATAGTTATTTTGGTGAAATAAATACGACAAATTATGGTAATTTTGTGTGTCATGAGGATATGAATCGTAGGTTCTAAACCATGCCATTTACATGTTGACGGAGACTTAGAGTTTTGGAGATCGCTGTCTGAAAGCTGCCCAATTTCCCCAATATTATCTTCCGCAATTTAAGAGGGAACGGGAGTATCAGGAATAGAAGGGAATAAAGTAACAAGAACATCAAAATGATAAGCCCAACTGATGCACCAGTGCCTTGTGGTCAGTGAGTAGGAAAGTGAAAGTGAGGGATGGGCGGGAGGGGCAAAGGTTTAAGGTTAATTGAAAATGTAAGATACATTATAGTATTCTAAATTACTGTTACACATCTATAAAAGTAGGTTTTAGTATTTGTCATAAATTGACATCGGATTCATACATTTTTCATAAATTTCTAAAAATCAATACGATTTACAATGGAGGTGTTCGGTCATTACTAAATGGTAAGTTTTTAAAGTTTTTATTAACTTCATTAGACATATCAAATGTATTAATAAAATTATTTCATAAGCAATACTGCGATAACACGTCTTATAAAAAATATGATAATTTATTATAAATTAAAACTAACTACAATGTAAATAAATTATATTATTAATGAATAAGGTAATGCGTCCCAAACCCAGCATTACAGAGAATTAATTTTAACACAAAATTTGACAAGCATTTTTCTTACACAAATTTGATTGTTAGTTTTATTAAGATTGCTCTTTCATTATTCAACAAAAATACTTATGACAACAAAATTTTATAGAACACAAAAACATAAAATTTGTGTTCAGTTATAGTTGAAATTAATTTGATTATTGCCAACAACCAAGGACAGCTAAACATGTACTAAGAAAATTTGAGATAGCAAACATTTATGCTAATTCCTAATGCAAACAATATCATCCTAAAAATAATAGGAGTGGTAAGGGTGTAGTAGAGGGTTAATGACACATTGAGGATAGTGGTTAAAAGATTATGGAATTTGAAAAGGATCAAACATTAAAACAAACTAGCGTATTTACGAAACGAACACTTAATTTCTCAACATTTTAATTAATTGTATATTCCTCATTTGCCTTTGACGTGTGAAATATCAAATCAGAATAAAAACTGACACTAACATGTGTTTGTAAGAAAGACATAATTTGTACGTAATCCCAAACCTCTGTTTCCGCTTAACTTATTATTATACTAAATAATGTGTTTCGTTTATTTATAAATCTTTTTGAATTTATGCTTATTTTGTAAAAGTTATGAGAGTACTGATTTTTTTATTATGTCATACAGTTTATCAAATCAAATGGACACTTAAGTTGAAATAACATAGATAATTGTACCAGCGAGAAGTTTTATAATATAAACATCATTACACATTTGAATGGATTACTCATCAAGACTTTTCTTTTCTTCTAGTCTGTTAATAAATTCTTGTATAGAATCAATAAGCACGAGTTTTCTTCTAATCAGGTAAATTTTAAAGAAATATTAAAATAATAATAAACTAGGGGCTCTGCCCCTGGACGCTCCGCGTCCCAACCCCGGCTCGGCCTTCGGCCTCAGATGGCTGCTTCGCTTCGCTCGCAGGTGGAAAATTCGATAAAGAATCTCGTTAATCTTTTGCTCATTTGTACATAGGTGACCGAGCATAAATTAGCTGTTTTATTTGGCAGCTGACTCGAACTCATTAAACATTATCTCCATAAGATTAACATGGGAAATTTGAAGGATTGTATACCGGAGCTCCTTCTCGGGTGAATAGCGGCTGAACGGATGATAATATATAAGACTCGACATATCTGTGAATGATTATGTTCAGTTTTTGATCCAAATTAGCTGTTTTATATATAATAGGTTTGTAACAACCAATGTTTGAATTGAGTTAAAATATAGTTAGCATTTTTTGTTGATTTTTGTTCGTGTTTGTTTTTAGTTTGTCAATGTAACCTCAAAAAGGTAATACTACATTTGATACTGATTTAATCCAAATCAGTTGTTGATCAAAATCAGCTGTTTTAAGCTTTTCATACGAACAGCTGTTTTGTGTCCCTGATAAAATCAATAGAAATCTTTCTTCCATAAGATTAACATTGAAACTTTGAGGGCCACTGGGGCGTAGCCCTAATGTCCTAGGACTTCGGTAAATGGCCTAAAACCTTCCCAGGGTTAACCTGTGTTACTATGCAAAATTTCAAAGCAATCGGATGGACGGTATACGAACGCAAAGTGGACAAAGAACCAAAAAAAAAACCCCCATAAGGAATACACAGCAGAAATTTGCATTTGATTATAACGTTTGTAAGGCGAAAGATACATGATTTGTAATGCTTGATGGCAAATCTGGGCGTGCATACCTTTAATTTAAGACCTCAATTATGAAAATCGGTCGGGTAGAAGAGCCGAACGGACTCGGAAAAGAAAAAAGGAATTTTTTTAATATATAAGATTACCATATTTTATTATCTTTAAAATAATATATAAATATTTTATTATGTGCATTAATATTATGTACAATATAGATTGATGTTGAATACCAGAGGTTAATAATATTGAAACCATTTGGTAGTTGTGAATATTACTGGCAAAAATCCTGTTTGAAAACTATCTTTTAAAGAGTTATAATTATGATATTCTGTCCGTATACATTATGAATTAGATTATGAATTATAAAATTATTACATAATCAACAATTTATATAAATATTAGAATAACCATAAAACCTCTTACCAATTGGCAATTTTTAAATCATGTTAGGTTGACTCGATCTGCGAGAGGTTTCATAACAAACATAACGAGTTTCCAATAGCTAGTTTTATTCTTATCTAGTTTAGTAGATTTCATATAAATAATGTTACATTACAATTATAGGCATTTTTTTTATGGCATAAGTGTGTGATTTATTGGGAAAAGGAATAGCCGCACTAGTGGATAAACGCGGCTATAGTCCGACCACTTAGAAAAAAACCTTGCAGCAGTTGTGTCTCGCGCAGGTGGAACTGTGGTAGGGGAAGCCGAGTTTCCCGCCTTCCATGTCTCTATCCCCTCCTTGGTGACTGGGAGAGCGGCCGCGCGTTTGTACAAACATTCTATTTTATAACCTAATGGAAAAGTAAGACACACAGTTAGACATTTACTGTGTTTACAATTTTAATGTATGTGTTTTATTTGGTAGGTATAATAAAATTTTAATGAATTCTATTTTTTTTTATGTTAAAGTATTTCCAGTGTATTTAGATCAAATAAAATATAGTAACACGCAACTTATAATAGTAAAAGTGTAATAAATTCTTAACTTAACATACAAAAACTCACCAAATTCAGTACTGCTCGAATGGTAAAACTGAAGCGCCCTCAAGTTCACTGTAGACACAATCACTTTCACTGTCATTTTTTTCACTACCGTTACATTCCTTGGAGTCAGATTATTCGTTGTTAACAGAAATAATAAAGCTATCTATTGTTTGATCAAGTATGGCATGCTTCTTCCTATACTCTTCTTCAATGTTATACACATGTTCGCAACATTTTCGCCATTTTTCTACTGTAAATTTGCTGAATAATTTACAACATAACTCCTGTTTTTCTTTCAACGATTCTGACTTTTTTTCAGCGACTCTTCTCTTGACATCTCCCCACACTCACTCAATTGGCTTTAAATCTGCATAATAGGGGAGGGAGACGAATTACCGAGTGTCCAGCACCAGTAATTATTTGGTCAATTAATTGAGAATGTCTGTGGCACTTGAGCAGATTTAACACACATTAAAAGTTCAGGTTTTGTCATTGAAGGGGTGAATGTAATGTTATGCCGGGAAAGCCACTGTTGTATATCGGACTTTAAATATGAACTATTTGGGTTCTTGTCGTCTTGTTTGTTATGGTAACTCGCGTTATCCAAAACGACTACGGTGTTATTGGGTATGTTCGGAATTAAGCACTGAATTATCCATTTGGAAAAGGTAATATAATCCATATCATCATGGTAATCTTCCGTCGCATTTGTGTTTTTTTTCGTAGCTTTTTCCTACTGTCCCATATCGTAAGGCGTTCTGAACAAATCCTGCTTCACCGCCGGCATGAATAACAATCAATCTAGGACCTTTACCAATTTCCTTAGTAAAGCCGACTTCATCATTCGATTGCCAGCACATTGGTGTTGTGTGGCATTTATTTACGTATGTCTCATCAACATATAATATATTTTTCTTCTCATTCCTTAGTTTTCGGATGTTACGTAAATAGTTTATCCGCCAGCTTGCTATATGAGGTTATTTTATTAATAATTTCCTTTTTGTTTTTGTTTCATCAATTTAAACCCCATTTTAATCAAAAGCTTTCAAACTCTTTCCCACATTTTAAAATATTTTCTTCTTCCAACACACTTTGTAATTTGGCCAATGTAGGAGGACTTTTTTTCACTACATATAACTCGTGTATCTTTCTTCTAATTAATTACACATTGCGTGAAATCGTCAACAATTTTTTTTTATTTCGAGAACTTTTTTTTCCCTTGAGGTGTGGAGAACGTCAAACTGCCTTTTGCGAGAGATTGTTTTCCTTCAGCCGCAATTTTCTTGACCAGAGACTCCGAAACACCTGTAGCATTACTTGTATTTTAATTTAAATTGTTCTTTTTGCTCTTTCAGATGAGTGTAAACATTAAACACTAATTCACGAGCCTGGCCACGTAACGGACGACCCGAAGTACAAGTCGATTTTGACGAAGACGACATGACATTCACAAGACTAGATACAACTAAAGTGTGTCAATAGCGATTAGCACGGACTCGGACTGACACAAACGTTTACTGCAAAGATACGATGGCACCAACGACGCGACAGTGACTAACCCCCTCCATCGCTCCAATCCCCTCCCCGCCATTACCCCTGCATCCGTGCGCAAGCCGCTCTCGAGATCACGGTTCTGCGCAGATTATTTTCTAAGCGGTTGGGCTATAACAACCCTATAACGTCACGCGGCCAATGTCCCCTCCCCTCACCGGCGGCTTTGGCCAAACTTCAAAAGAGTTTCTGAGCCTTTATTCTATTCTCGCCGGCCCTGGCGCTTGTCCACTAGTGCGGCCTTAGCTTTTCTAATGAATTTTCACCTGTTGTTTTTATAGGTGCTGAATTTTAAATTAAAATTGTTCAATATTTGTTTTTTACTGTGTTAGTTTTGAGTAAAAAAATGGAATTTTAAACAAAGTCACAATGGTATCTATTTTTAGGTGACAACTACTAATACTACTTATGGTCAAATATAAAATACATTTTTACATTGAGCTAAAAGAACCTACAACAGTTTGCATTACAATTTTAGGTTAACTTAAAACTCCTTACAAAATTCAACATATTTTTTTAAACTCTTGCCGACTCTGGCGAAATTTGTTTCAGAATTGGTTATTATAAACATAATTATTATGAATTAGCAATAGTAGCTGATTGATCAAATTTCATTGCTTAAATCTTAATTTTCATGAAGATTTAAAGTGATATAAATTTAAATTTAAAATACCGTGCCTAATTTGTATCCAAATTTCATATTTTAATACCTGTAAGATTTGCCTTGGAACTGGCGGCCATTTCCTTTTTTTTCTGGCTGTAAAGTAAGTTTTAAGTCCCAAGTATATTAATTTAATATTTAATATACTAAGGAAAGACAAAATTTTTATAACCTGCACCCGAGTAACATTTTGATTTTGATTTAACTATAAAAAAATTATAAAAAATATTAATCTTAAAAAAATTATTTCAAGTAAAAATTTAAATACTAAAGTTACACAATTCTCAAAATCAAAGTTAAGTGCAAGCTTACAGAAAATTTAATATGTTTTACAATTACAGAATTACTGCATATAAGATACGTATAAGTAATATGTAAAATTCTAAAAAAAAAAATTTGACAGAAACCTAGAAAATTGTCCTTCTAAAGTAAGTTGTATGTCCCAAGTATATTAATTTACTATTTTAAAATACTAAGGAAGACAAAATTTTTATAACCTGCACCCGAGTAACATTTTGATTTTTATTTAACTATAAAAAAAAAAAATATTAATCTTAAAAAAATTATTTTATGTAAATTTGAAATACTAAAGTTACACAATTCTCAAAATCAAAGTTAAGTGCAAGCTTACAGAAAATTGAATATGTTTTACAATTACAGAATTACTGCATATAAGCTACATATAAGTAATATGTAAAATTCTAAAAAAAAAATTTGACAGAAACCTAGAAAATTGTCCTTCTAAAGTAAGTTGTAAGTCCCAATTATATTAATTTACTATTTTAAAATACTAAGGAAGACAAAATTTTTATAACCTGCACCCGAGTAACATTTTGATTTTGATTTAACTATAAAAAAAAAAAATTATTAATCTTAAAAAAATTATTTTATGTAAATTTGAAATACTAAAGTTACACAAATATCAAAATCAAAGTTAAGTGCAAGCTTACAGAAAATTTAATATGTTTTACAATTACAGAATTACTGCATATAAGCTACATTTATGTAATATGTAAAATTGTAAACCAACATTTAATAGAAACCTAGAAAATTGTTAATCAATTGAAAATTCAATAACATTAAAAGATTACTGAAAATCTGCTTAGCCGCCTTGGAAGTAAACAAAATCGGACATTAGTAATGTTAACATGTCTGTAACTGATTGTCAACCGGTATTTAATTAAATCATTATTTATTGATTGTTGAAAATGTATAATATCAAAGAGGGTGACACTATGGTAGAAGGGTATCATGGGGGTCATTAAGACTAAATACATGCTGCCGACTAAAGCAAAGCAATGGTGGTTGTATGGCAGTGCGTCGAGAGAGACAACCAAGTGACGTCACAGCGTACAACCGGATAGCAGCTCGTATAGAGAGAGTGGCTTAGCCCTTATACTAGCGATTCTCGCCGGCCCTGAGACTATACAACTTTATTTTGAGCAAGGGACAAAACACTCGGAAGTTCCCATGGTTGCAACATACAAAGACAGGCCCTATATCCATTATGGCGTCACACCCATGATGGCAAGGTAAGCCTAAGGTCAAGTTCGCACCAGGTTATTTTGGAGCAAAATTTGGGGGTAGAGGGACCCCCGCCGGACTACTCCTGTCACCTTATTTTAAACATGTTTTAAGGAAGCCTAAAACTATCGCACGTAGGTTAAACACATATACGGGTTACGTCACAGGATGCACGTGAATACGACGCCATGACACTCCCCGCCATGACGACGTTCCCTCTACAAATTGCAAAAAAGTGGTCAACACATTCGGTCGCAATCGAAGTGTTGCTAGGAAAGGATCTTATTTCCAACATATTGAGTCAGGCTTTACGTCACAAGGATGCACCGCCACCGCCATGACACCCGCACCATACAGGGTAAGGGAAAAATATAGACTTTTTCGAAATTTTGTGTCAAATTTTGGGGGATTAGTTATGGTTAGTTTGTATTATCTTCTATCCGCCGAAAATTATTAGATAATATGATTTATTCAAAATTTTTCGGTAGGGGTGGCCCCGGACTACTTACGTTACATTAAATTAAAAACATACACAATTTTAGACATTTTTGGATTTTTTCAAATTTTGGGGACTACTTTTTTGGGGGTGGCCCCGGACTACTTAGGTTACCTTAGATTAAAATCATAGGCCTACACAATTTTAGACATTTTTTTTTTTTTTTAAATTTTGGGGTAGGGGTGACCCCGGACTACTTAGGTTACTTTAGAATAAAACATACACAATTTTGGAATATTTTTATTTTTCTAAATTTTGGGAAGGGGTGAACCCAGACTACTTAGGTTACAATAGTTCGAAATTTAGACTTTTTTCAAAAGTTTTGGTTAGGGGTAAGGTTATGTTAGGTAAATTACAGCTTATGTTAAACACATATGACTAAATTACACCGTTCTCTGTAAGGTGTTTGTACATAGTACATTGGTCCCAAGCCCGCGTAAAGCTCCCGCCCCTCCTCCCCACTCCATAGTCCCCACTCCATCTTCTCCCCCACCCCCGCCATGATACCCATGCGGCCGTGACGATCCGCCATGACACATCCGCCATTACAACAAATTTTGTTGAGGTTATTTTTCACTTAATGTATTATTTATAATGGTAATTTAAATGTAATAAATTTACAGATCCTTAAAACCCAGATATTTACCTTGAACCATCCCTACAATTATTATTGGTTAGAATTTGATTTATTGATTTTATTATTAGAATATTAATTTGAATACTTAAGAATTTAAACAAAAACAAATGATGGTGGATAAAGAAATTTTAATTCGTAACCTTCTGAACCGTTAATACACGTTAGTTCGTGTAATTTAATAAAATATCCTTGAATATGTTCATTAAGTTTTTAAATTTTTGACATAATATTATGCTGGTAAGTTTTTATTAAATGTTTGTACGTGTTTTTTTTTCTGTTTTTGAACTTTTATTATTATGATATTGTTTAACTTATTTATGTAGGTCATATATTACTTAAGGATATATATAGTATATAATTTTTTATATGTAGAATTTCGATTGGAAGTTTTATTTATATTCACCAACCTTTTTTATTAAATGAGATTTATTATGTATACCGCACAATTGTATATTTTGTTTAATTTATTTGGAGTTTTGATTTGTTAACCTATGTTAGCAAGTTTTTGATTTTAAATAAACGTGTTGAACTTACCGTCCAATAGTCCAATTTTACACGTCCAACGACGGCAGTTTCTTTTTTGATTTTGTTTTATAATTATACATTTTGAACTTTTTACGATGTTTGTGTTTGTATGTCTTTGTTTGACTGTCTTTTTTATTTTGCAAACATTTGCAATTTAAAATTTGGATGTCATATGTTATTTAAGGACCTACATTATATTAAGTTTTGATTGTATAATTATGTTTGTAAGTTTTATTTTTTATTTACTAATTTTAAAAATTTTACTTTTATGTATAAAATATAATTATATATAAAAAGAAGAAATATATTTTTGATTTGTTAACATAGTATATTAACATGTTTTTATTAAATTTTATTATTATTAATATTTACTTTGTTAAAAGTATGTATTGGTGTAAAGTTTTGTTAAATTTGTGGACTTATACAAGAGTTTTTTAATTTTTAGACCAGTGTTTTTTTCTTTTATTTTAGAATAAGCTGCCGACATAATATGCAATAATATGCATATCATCGTAAATCATTATGTATTAGGATTGTAAAACTAATTGAGCCCAAATTATTACATTACTTGTTAATTTAGTATTGAATACTGAAAACCTAAACCAAATTATTTTCAAAGGTTGATAAATATTATTTAAAACCGTGACATTCTGGTCGGTGGTTTCTAACTGTAATACACGTTAATTCTTGTAATATAATGAATATCCTAAAAAATCTGCAGTTGTTGGTAGCGCTTTTGTTCATAATATGTTCGTATTGATAAACTTTGTCCTTGACGAGTGAGAAAGAATTATTTAAACATAAAATAACAATACAGTAATTCTCACACACATACTTTTAAATTAAACCGTTTAGTAATCGAACACGTTTCATCAACAAAATCGTCATCTTAAGTGATATATGACCTGTTAAAGAAATAAACTTATAAAATATGATTATTTGTCAAGGCTTGAATGTTATGCTTTAAGAACGTTATGTATTTCAAATAAATTTACCAGATATAACAAATTTACATCTGATTATTGAATTAAGAGTAATTAAATTCAACTGTAATAATACAAGTAATGATTAGGAGATTAGGAAAGTTCAAGTACTATTCATTAATATTTTTTTTTTATTTTATTAAAATTAGGGATACAACGATTTAATGGTTCTCGTTGAATCCATTCATATATTTAAATAAAACTTCAGAGATTATACTGTAGTAATATTATTTATCCATTGTAAATTGATGTCAACCCTTGTATAAGTAGATGGCAAATGTGGACCTACGCACTGTTCAGTTACAAGCCCCGACATAATCCCAACCTGCACACCATCGCATATTAAAGGTCCTCCACTGTCGCCAATACAAACTCCATTCTTAGGGTCTATGGCACATATATGAGTATGTCTGCAAAGATCAAGATCTGGATATTTACTGCTGTTTACATTGGATATTTGAAGATGTTTTAAACATTCTTTGGTACTAATTACATGTATTTTTGTGGACTTTAATTTTTTCAGTAAAAAATCTGTATGATGGACTCTTGAATTTTGT
Organism: Philaenus spumarius; assembly: GCA_018207615.1. Lineage (NCBI taxonomy): Eukaryota > Metazoa > Arthropoda > Insecta > Hemiptera > Aphrophoridae > Philaenus > Philaenus spumarius. The sequence continues at coordinate 7,237 of JAGFPH010007202.1, read as the reverse complement.
TCGCCTTGTGTGCTTCCCCAGCCTAAGACTGTACAGTTTTGCATGGTTTTTCTTGTTTTCTGAGAAGTAGGCAGTTTGACGCTGGAAATTGAATTGCTAAATTTAAGTGGTGTTCTTAACTCCAGGATAGCAATATCGTAATTTAGTTTACACCTGTTTATAAAAATAACAAAGTTTTACCAAAGTTTCAATTTTAACATTGTATATTACGGATCAGCATACATTTATAAATCAATTTATATTACCTTTTTTCCTGTTCATAACACTAATTCAATGTTAGTATCAATGACTACTGCAGTTTCAGGCAGCTGAGCAAATCATCAGATCATATAAGATTGTATTTTTGTATCGTTCTATACGGAACGTATTAATGTTTCAAAATCAATGGTGAATACAGTTCACATGTACAAATACACAACAAATCACTTTTACACAAATAGGCGTACATACTTTTACAAACGTAGTAAAATACACGATAACATTTACATGTCGGTCACTTCACACTCTTCAATAAACAGTTCGCGAATCACATAAGTTCGTTGAAGAGTGCGCAGTGACCAAAATGTAATCGCTATCGTTTGTTTTATAACCTTTTTAAAAGTGTATATATGTATTTGTGTAAACCTGATTTGTTGTGAAATTAACATTTGTTTAGTGTAAAGAACCAGAAAAAGGTAATATAAATGTATTTATCTATTATTTAAGTTATATTATTTTGTAATTTTAAACATCAAATTTCTAATGCTTAAACAAGTCTAACTTAAAATGTTACGAATATAAAACTTTCGCAATTTGGTTATTAACTGTTTTTATAATAATGATTTCATTATTATTATTTGCCTAATAATTTTACTATTTATTATTGGTATTGAAATAGAACAAAACAAATAAAACCTAATCAGCTACAAACACCAATAACTATCTTTGTGTTTTACTAATTTAGAAGAAATAACTAAATTAAGAGAATGGAAAAATGCAAATGGTGACAAATAGGCTGCCCTATTTTAGTGAGTAAATTGACTTTACATATAATTTCCGACTGTAGGAAATATTAAAGTTATCTATTTTTTATGTTTACATTTTATGTTATATTTATTTTGTACTTACTTATTTAAATCATCATTATCTTGAAAGTTGGGGTGAATAAAATATCTTTTTACTTTAACTTTGTAAAGAGCATTTTCTGGGATAGTGCTTCCTACGTATATTGTAAATTCGTTTCTGTTTTTTTTCGTACACGATATATTTCCAAAATTTGTAATGGGTTTACAGATATACATACAATGCGCGGCTGTCAGCACATATTTTCGACTCAAAATGGTTCCTCCACAACCCGCGGCGTATTTAAATGGTACCTTTAACATATACATTTTATATTTTATTCAGGTTGCTAATAAACGTTGTAATATTATATTTAACAATATCTCTACACTATATGAAACAAAATGGCTATGTGCTGGTCTGCCACGTTTGTAAAACTTTTTATAATTTTTTTTTTTTATACTTACATTTAGTAAATCTAGGTAGGCTAAAATATGGTTAAATTTAAAAAAATACAATGTATTGTTTAGTTAATTTGGTGGTAAACTTTATAATCTTATGTTTAATATGTAGTGTTTATTTTATATACAGATACCGGCTCGTAGCTGGCACTTGAGCAAACCTGACTAAAAACATCAGTACTTTCGGCGGGTAGATAAAACAGTACCAATTTTATACTTTTCAGTTTATATCGGAGGTACTTTTTAACATATTATTTTAATTACCTTGACATGTTAATAAAGCTTATAATCGATCTCATTTATTTTAAAATACCAAATAAAATTACATTGAAATAGAAAAAAATGGGATTAAAAAGGCTACATTAACTTATTAAAAATACATTAAAATGTTCGATTCTCTCTTTAGGCCAGTCGGTAGGGGTCAATTTAGACCAAAAGTTCCAGTAATGTACAATACGGCTGATTTTTTTATAAGTACATTAAAGTATGTATATTAACATAAAAAAAGTTTACCAGTCTATCGATTTCCCAAATTCGAAAAAAAATCGATTATCATTTTTTTTTCGATTATCCTTAATATTTCGAGCTTTGATGAAGATAGAGAAAAATAAAAAATACCACCGTGTAGGAGAGGTATTTATCGACAAAAAAGGTCATATGTATTTATTTCGTCCGAGCAATGGTTTGTCTGGAAAAAATTCGATAATGCAGGTATGTATTTTGCAGCAGGGGAAATCACTAAAAGGGGACATCTTATTTATATATTAAGCGTTGGCTCATTCTAAATTGACTGAATTTTAATATATCGAATTGAAACTTGGCATATGAGTTAAAATATAATATTTTAAACATGTATGCTGAGTCTCAGATTGTTATCTTGAAAATTACCCGATCTATGATTCGATTTCGATTATCGATTTTAGGAGTACCGGACACACCAATTCATTTTAAACAGCTCCAGTTTAGAAACTTTTTTTAATATCAACATCAAATTTGTTTTACAAGTTAAGTACACCAGTATAAATATTCTTTGTAAGTATGAACGATTTTTGTCATGATATTTTTAAAAACGAGGCGCTTGAAAATAGTCTACTGTTTTACCTATCTCGTTTTAACTATAACACCTTTGGATTTAACGACTCTATTTTCGACTTTTTTGAACATATCGGTTTAAAAATTGGTACATAAGTTAAAAACACAATTTTTTTTTGCTATACTAATTTTAAAAACTATATTTAAAAAATTGACTAATCTGCAGCCGATTAACTCAAGCGTTTTGATGAAAAATCTAAAAAGGTCTAAAATTATACTTTTTTAAGTTATTTGTGCTTTGAAAAGTAAATAATAAAAAAGGTTTATACTCCTTGATCTTGTTTGAATCTATATATTTAACTTGTAAAAAAACTTTCAGGTTGAAATTTTAAAAATTTTCTAAACTGGAGCTGTTTAAAATGAATTTTTGGGTCCGGTACTCCTAAAATCGATAATCGAAATCGCCTCCTAGATCGGGTCATTTTCAAGATAACAAGCTGAGACTCAGCATAAATATTTAAAATATATATTTTTTATCTCCTGCGTCAAGTTTCAATTTGATATATTAAAATTCGGCCAATTTAGAATGAGCCAAAGCTTCATATATGAATAGATGTCCCCTTTTAGTGATTTCCCCTGCTGCAAAATACATACCTGCATTATCGAATTTTTTCCAGACAAACTATTGCTCGGACGAAATAAATACATATGTCCTTTTTTGTTGATAAATACCTTCTCTACACGGTGGTATTTTTTATTTTTCTCTATCTTCATCCCAGCTCGAAATATTAAGGATAATACAAAAAAAATGATAATAGATTCTTTTTGACTTTGGGAAATCGATAGACTGGTAAACTTGTTTGTATGTTAATCTACATACTTTAAGGTACCTGTACTTATAAAAAAAAATCAGCCGTATTGCAAATTACTGGTAGTTGTAACCTATACCGACTGGGCTATAGAAATATGAACATTAAATAATGTAATGAAATTTAAAATGACTTTTAACAGCAATTAAATGGGCTCAAATGTTATAATATGTGTATGTAGTTTTGTTTAAATTAACACTGATATATTATATGAGGTAATATTTAAAATCATTTTCAGTTATATTGTAAAAGCTTATTGTTCTTATACTTGAATACGGCAAATTGTGAGTTTGTGGTATTATCAACTTAAAACTTTAAAACACGCACAACAATCGAAAGCAAATAACCACACGTAAGACTCAGCACGGACTGACTATCCGGTACTTCTCAGTTCAAGGATTAGGTAAGCATCCACTAGTTTGTTTGAAGGAAGAGTCCATGAGAAAACGGTGTGGGAAAATGTTTTCTTTCTCCACTTACGTCCTTCCCCCCCCCCGGCCCATCGCGCCAGAGCGAGGGCAAGTGCCGCCTACGTGTCGACAAAAAGCCTATTTGTCACAATGCCAAATTTGAAAAACTTTGGCCAGGTAGGTTTTACGCTTAGTTTTTTTTTTTTTAAGGCTTTGGGTTTCATTTGAGTGTTATCACTTTTTTAAACATGTTTTAATATGTTTGCTACTCCAGATTTATAAGTTTGTTGTATCAAGCATTGTTAACAATGTAAATAATATTTAACATTCATAAAGTTCACAAAACCGTTGAGTGGATTTGATATTGCATAGATAAGATTTGTATGAAAATTTTCAAACTGTTTTGTCTACGTCTTGGATTACAAAATTGCAGTTATCAAAACAGTTTAATTCAAACGATTTTAGAAGTATTACATCAACTTTGAGCTATTTCGATATCGGTTCTACTAAGGAATAGTGCATTTTATTGGAGACCTTATTTGTATTACCCCATGTACATTTTCTTTAGACTTTCGCAACATAAATTGTTCCATAAATACAGGTTTGACATAACATTTAGAACGCTCGCAATACATTTGAATGGAATTTTACTGTGCATACTCTTAATTTTTTCACAACAAATTGATCTAGTTATTAAAACAAACTTTAAAATATGTATTATAATTAAAATAAACCACTCTTATAGGCTAATATAACCAAAAATGAACCTATGCAATATTTTTCATATAGGCCTAAAGAAAGTTATAGTAATTATAAATTTTAGTTTTTACTTTTCTACTCCTTTAGTAGTAGGCCTAAGATTTGGCAAAAAGTTAAGAAATCAAATGAAGTTTACCCATTTAAATATTGTATGTATGTGTCCGGAAGAAATTATTTGCAAAATTTCATATAGCCAAAAACTTTTCACATAATTATGGTTTAGGTGTTTAAACATCATGAAACAAAAAAATGTTTACAAATATTTCACAAATAGCCCTATGGTAACGATACCCAATTATACGTTTTCGTAATCTGCTAAAACCAAAATGATAAATATAAAACGTTCTTTACCAAAAAATCGTTGTGTAAAGCTATGTATATGAATTGTACACACACATTTATTGCTAGTTATTTTTATAAAGGACTTATTGATACACTTTATGTTAAAGATATTAAAATTCAGATGCTTACCGCGGAATAAACAAATGCCATGTAAGGACACTTGTAGATCTTGTTTAAATATTTGCCGCCAATTATGAAATGATGTCCCTTTTGAAAAAAAAATGGTAATTGTTGTTGCTGGTTAGATCTCATACGTGTTGAAGAAAGGTTATTTTGTGTATTATACAAATAATGCAAGTCTCTGTCTGCGGCAATTAATACTATCATCATCATCATATATACGGCCACTTTGATGGAGCCCATTATTGATGGAGTTCAAATACAATGAGATTTTCGTCTATAATTATTCTTTATATTGATTTTTGGATTTAGCACTTTCAAAAAGAGATCTGTAAAAATAAAAAAAAACAACAATTTTAAATTTTATTTAAAAATAAATATATTTTTTAGAACTACTAATTTAAATTGTTATACAAAGACAAATTTATAAAAATTATTAATAATTGGAGTTACAATATACTATTACAAACATCCATTGTGAAATGTAACTAATCTCTTATTGTTTCTATTATGAATAAAAATTAATTTAGCATGGGACACTAATCAAACCGTTACCTAATTTCTTTATTGTAAGTTCACGTAATGATTTTGGATGTAGATGAGGAATGAAACATTTTATTTTAAATGTATTTTTAATTTTAAAATATTTTTGAATTTTAATTTAATTAGAGTGGGGTATATATATGTATTTGGATACATTTGAAAGTAAAGATTAGATCCTTTACTACATGTTGTGGACAGTATATAAAATGACATTTTGTGCTTGGTTATAAAAACTGCAAATGTAAATACAAATTCAGTACAAATTGTTTATGTAATAGGGCACTCAACCTCTTACTGTATTTTGAGGACCCGTAAGTACACAAACTGTTCAACACTTCAAAACGAATATCTTCTTTGTGTACATCTAAATTTAAATCTAAAGCTTAAATATGTGAAACGTTAATTTTGGAAACAGATGATAAAGGCAGGAAACAGTTTGTTACATGATATTAACTCATTTCAACTACTTCCTTAGAAGACATTAATTTTAGATTTCGTGTTGCTAGCTTATTCTGTTATATACCCACAGTAATATCTTCTGAAAGTAGTTTCTACTTTAAAATCCTCGACAAATTTAGTTTCGCCTTAACAGTATATTTTATTTTAGAGGTTAGATTTAACCTCACGACAATATCAACACAAATTGTTAAGTATATTTGTTTTGTGTTTTGATTATTGCAAAATATAAAGGTTAAAATGTATTATAGTTACTAATACATTTTTTACAATATCTCTATATATTCCTGAGATATTTGGCAGTCAGACAATGAAATGAGTAATCCTATAATGGTAATGGTTTTATTATTAAGGTAGTTATTCCCAAAAATATAGTTTACTGATATTACCCATAGAAGAAATTTAAAAAACTAAGTAAACAAAATATCACATGAATAAATAATGTATTAAAACTAATTAAGTACGTTTAAAAACTATTTTATGTTTACAAAACCTATATGGAACACTTTATTCTTACCTTCTAATAGCAGAGACATGTGATTACTGAAAGTGAAACAATATCCACGGTTTATGTATTTTATTCTATTAGAAAGATCAGTATTTCAAATCAATTATAAATACATAAGACGTATTTAGTCTCGTTATTGACTAATAATAGGCATACCTATTGTTTGTGTAAGGAATTATTGCTTTAGAACAATATTTAGGTTAGATTCGGTAAAATGTTTAAAAATTTAAAAAATTCTGAAATAAATATTAATTTTTGTTTGTATTTTAACCTGCAAATGGATTACTGTACACACCGTCAGGCCAACAAGTTCAATACCTCATCCAAATACCTCCTAATTAATTCGTTACAGAGATTTCTCAATACATTATCATTAAAATGAAAATCATTATCATTATTTATGGTTTAAATTATAAAACCATACACTTTTTACAATTAACTTCCAATACTCCAGACAGATATTAACATAGAAAATAATTTTCCTTCACAATATATTTCCAAATGTAATAACATTTTATAATTTTATGTTAGAATTTAAATGTATGTGCGGATAGAAAATAAAACGAACAATTTCTATGTAAAAAACAAAACATACACAAACAATCTTCAATTTGATGAAATAATTATTACAAGTGAAAAAACATAGACCAAGATCGGGAGTTGAACCCGGGACCTTCACGTTTCCGTCGTGATGCT
>JAGFPH010007201.1:0-68241 GCA_018207615.1 Philaenus spumarius | reverse complement strand
AACAAAATCTAATCTAAAATAACTTACAATCTCCAATAAGTTAACATTGCCTACTTAGGCTACATAATGTTTCCAGTTTTTAAATATACCGTACCTAAATTGCAAAATGCATCAAATTGTCTATAAAAAGTGACCTAAAAGTTGGCATTTGTTTGTTTGAAGGTATAAACTGAGAAATTATTATTTTTGCGTTTGTGTAATATACAGGCTTAGGAATTATGTTATTTATATGGAAAAATAGTAGGCCTAGTGTGGTCAGAATTGGGAAGGCTTTTGATAGTTTTAATTTTTTTATAATCTGCTTCATTTAGCCTATAATGTCATTTAGGCCTACTTATGATTATATTTTTATTATAACTTGATTAATATTATACATAGGACATAGTTTTTCTCTTTAGTAGGCCTATTTAAAAAATTTGAACATGACAAGAAGTGGAATACCAAAAGTTGTCAGAGTTGATTCATTTAAGTGGAACATTTTATATGAACAGGTTTTGCTAAATTTGTTTCATAGCCTATGTAAGCCTACCCTACCAACTTATAATTAAATTAATCACATGACAGAGACTAGGGAGAGTTTTGCAGTTTTGACATAAAAATAACAAACCAGTAAGAAGGTGCATTAAGCATATTTTTAATAAATAGTAAATAAGGCTACTGAAAACAAATTATTACTCACCCAGAGCTGTGGTATGTAATATACTAATGGCTAGGATGTATAAATGCATATATTTCACCCTTAACTCCATTTTAAAGAAATTAAAATACTACTTTTGGTCCTAGGTCTTGTTGACATAGGCAACCTGTAAAATAATTAAGAAAATAGCCCATTAATGTAAATCAATGTTGCCCAAGTAAGGTTATGTGAATCCAATTAACAACTTAAAATGTTTACATTTAGGTAGAGCCTAAATCAAATTATTCAATTCATGCATTATATTTAACAAATTGAATTTACCAGATCAAGATGTGTAATATGAACTTCCTACAATTTAATAGGCTATCACAAACGACCTTTTTTGAATTTGTGTGAGATCATCAAATATCATTAGGACTGATTCATTCATTGGCTATGCAAAAAGCCTAAATCAACTGTGGCAACACCCACAATAACAATAAAACAAGTAGCGTACTTTGAAGTTGAAATGTAAATAGGTATAAATAGTCAGCTACAATATTTCGAAAAGATTTTTTAACATTTACATAAAATAGGAAAATGTATTTAACATAACATGGTGAACAAAATATAGTTAAACGTTTAGGCAATACTCAAATATACCGAGGCACAAACAAGTGAAAACTAGGTAGGCTAACTTGCTTTTATAAGAAAATTACTGTGTCTAGTCATTGTTACTTCGAATTTTAAATAAACTTAATCAATTGCAATAAAATAAATAGTTTACCTAGACGTGTCTAATCCAAAGTCATAAACTAACTAGTTTAATTAAACATGATACCGCCCAACACATACAATCAACATCTACAGGAAAACATTACGTATGATCACGTGACCACCGCGGTAGTCAATTGACACTCTCATTGAATTTGTCTATTTTATATTAATTTATTAATAATTTTAATCTTGACTGACAATTAATTGTGACAGTCGAAATTATCACATTTTTAGTCACTGCCGTTTTTAACTCTTGAACGAATACGTTTTGTATTTAATATCAATAAAAATTTTAAATTATTGTAGTAAAAGGTCAACTCATTGGTATTTCTTGAATGGATCCGCCCATTTTATTATGATCAGATCAGAATAGCAGGAAACATCACCGTTATAATGTAAAATGTAGAAGCATAGCCTATTGTTGTTTACAATGCAGTAATTATTAATTAAACAGCCTATCATTTTAATGTCCGATTTATTTACAAACTTTATGCAATATTTAAATAAATAAATTGAGATTGTGACTTATTTATATTTTATTATTATTTTATTGGTTAGCTTTAAATAACTGCTGTAATACCTATTTATTCAGTTAAAATTTGACCTATTTTGTAATTAAAACATTTTCATAACATCTACTTCATTTGCATTATAATAGTACTATAACCCCCGCGGAGAAGCAACTGCAAACAGATTATTGCCTACTATGATATTTTCACGGGAATGACGATTGAGTCAGAGATTTTTATATAGAAGAGAGGCAAGGCGCAAATGGAATACCTAGTACATTATTTACGCCGAGAGGCTATTTTCAAGTTATAAAATAATGTGATTGGCTAAAGTACCTAGTATTCCAAACTAATCAAATAGGCATGGGCATGGTAAAAAATAAAGATGACATAATTTTAATAGTGATACAGTAAGCCTTCTTCTATGTTGGTTTTTTCTAGCTCACCTAAAAAAACAGTTGGTTGTGAAGAATAATTCTTGATCCTAAATTTACCATTTTGGTTGCTATTGTAATAAATCTAAACGCTTTCAAGAAACGTGTGTTGGTTCAGTATAGGCCTAAACTAAAATTGTGTTAAATTTATGATCCTAATCAGCTGTTTTATTTGTAAAATACCTATAACAACAGATGTTTGAATTATAATGCAGTAAGCCTATTTCGTTTATTACTTTCTCACTATACTATAGTATAGAGAAAGTATAGTGATCGCAAAAAAATCGATGTTGATATTTTTATGGAAATATCCGTTTTGGGACCCCCTGAGTACAAAAAAGTGTTTTTTACAAAATTTCTATCTGTATGTAGGCCCTATACAAAGCTAGAGAGAAAATTATTCGATCGATTTCGAACAAATTTGCATCAAACAATTAGGTCTGTATAGATGCACGAAAAACGGTTTTGAACAATTTGAAAAACAACCCACTTTTTGGCCAAAAAAACTCTGAAAATCAGTTATTTTTTTATAAAAAAACGGCTCTAACAATTTTGATAAAATTTGGCTTATTGTAGCCCTTAATGTACCCTATAATATGCTAAAATCTGTATTTTTCTAAACATTCTTGTTTAGCTAATAATAATAATAATAATAACTGATTTTTGCCCAAAATGGGGTTTTTCAAAACCTTTTTTCGTGCATCTACATAGGCCTACTTGACATGTTTGCAAATTTTTTCTAAATCGATCGAATAGTTGTAATAATTCGACCACGCAGCTGAACCGCTGACGTGAGTTGAGCAAATTTCCAAAATTAAGTTTATAGACCGATATTTTAGGGTTTCGACCAACAATTTGGGAAATAGGTCTATTCACGACGGTGCTGAATAGCTGCAAAATGGTTTGCACGCCATTCCGCATATTGGGAGTATTTCCCTTCAATACACAAAGCATTGCGTGCTTCGCACGCCATTCCACATATTGGGATTGTCTTCAATACACAATACATTGCGTGCTTCGCACGCCAACCCCCGTTTTAGGGGTATTTTCAACACACAAAGCATTGCGTGCTTCGCACGCCAGCCCCACGGTAGAATCCACCACATGGCTTTGAACCGGGTACTTCTATGGTATTTCACGTTTTGATCGATTTTGGGGGAACCAAGCGAGCTATAAGGTCGCGTAAAAAAACAAAATGTGCAGAATAACATCCTACATTTATATTTTTAGAAAAAACTCTAAAAAAAATCATTCTCGTAGTAAAAGTCTCAAAAAATAGTTACTTCCGGTCAAAAAACTTACTTCCGGTTGTTGGATTTTTTTGGCTAACGAACTCGTCCGAGCCACTTACACAACCAACACGTGTACCAAATTTGGACCAAATCGGACTTAAAATGCGGCCACTAGAGTGCGAACACATATATATATATATATGAATTTTAATGACACCCCAAAACGTGTTCTGGGGACCATGATCGGTGCTCATTTGCTACTCCCGACCTTGGATCTCACCATAAGGGCCACTGCATAGCTCATTTTTCCTATGGAAATTCGCTAATAATAGGTCTAATAATGATATTTATTAGTTACTCTCCTACTTTAATGTATCCACTCTCCTACTTTAATATACAATAATAAATAATTCCACCACGCAGCTGGACGCTGACGTGAGTTGTGCAAATTTCCAAAATCAAGTTTATAGGCCTATGTTTTAGGGTTTCAACCAACAATTTGGGAAATAGGTCTACTCAAGAAGGCGTTGAACAGCTGTCTGTGTGTACGCAATATATTAGTAGAATTTGTTTGCGCCTAATGACCTCGCGAGTTTGCACACTTGGCTTCGAACCGGGTACTTTTATGGTATTTTACGTTTTGATCGATTTTGGGGGAACCAAGCGAGCTATAAGGTCGCGTAAAAAAACGAAATGTGCAGAATAACACCCTACATTTATATTTTTAGAAAAAACTCTACAAAAATCGAAAAAAATAGTTACTTCCGGTCAAAAAACGTACTTCCGGTTGTTGGATTTTTTTGGCTAACGAACTCGTCCGAGCCACATAGACAACCAACATGTGTACCAAATTTGAACCAAATCGGACTTAAAATACGGCCGCTAGAGTGCGAACACATATATACATATATAAATTTTTTTTAACCCCCAAAACGTGTTCTGGGGACCATGATCGGTGCTCATTTGCTACTCCCGACCTTGGGTCTCACCATAAGGGCCACTGCAATAGCTCATTTTTCCTATGGAAATTCGCTAATAATTATGAAGTCACAGTGAATCTGTTTAATGATTTAAATATGTTTGTGAGAGATAAGTAAGTGTCAGTTTCTGGAACTGTTTATTTTTTATTGTGTTTGTATTTGTTAAGCTATCCTAAACAAATTTGGTCGTGAAAGATAGGTAACTGATTTAAAATTTTGTAAGTTAATTCCTATGGTAATGAATCTAAATGCATTCAACAAACTTGTGTTGGTTCAGTGTATAATGCCACATCTAGAATTGTGTTGCTAAGCTTTTGATTCAAAATCAGCTGTTTTATCTGTTAGGCCTATTTAGGGCTGGGCGTGAACCCATGTATTTTGACCATTTTCAACCCTTAAAATTAATATTTTACAAAATCCTTTCTTAGTGCACTTCTGTATAGTGATATTAAGGTATCCTGAATAAAATAAGCCTTTAGTTGTACTTTACAGTGGCCGATCCAGGGCATCATTTTGGGAAGGGAATTTTCTGGGGGAGAAGTTTTTAGAGGATTTGTAGTTTGAAATATTATCAAACTAAAAGTAACCAATTTGGGAGCGAGGACATGTAGTTTGAAATATTATCAAACTAAAAGTAACCAATTTGGGAGCATTTTCCTGTCAAAAATTTCCTTCAGTATTTTATGTTTTTTTACAAGATTTTCAAATCTTACTATTCAGATTTTGTATAATTAGTTGAATAGTAAACCTTTTAATTATTTGAACAGAATAATTACAGATGTTTAAAAGAGTAAAGAAAAATTTTACAACTTTGACTTCAAAGAAACAAGCTTGATACTAATAATAAAATGAACAGGTGACTTTTTAGCTTTGAAGTTCAATTTATATTGAGTGTACTTAGGCCTAACGCTGTAGTGAAAGTCTTTGGTCTCCTCCTGATTTTTCGAATCCCTCAATCACTTGGTTGGGTTCAATAAATAGGCTATATCGTGGTGTTTGGGGGAGTCATGACCCCCCCCCCCCCTCTTTGTATCCCCGCCTGCACTAGTTACACATAAATATTGTCAGTTGAAGAAGGAATTTTGACAGCTTGATTGATTTAAGGTCTTTAAAAGTAAAATTAGATATTACTGTATTTACTGAAAATTATCTAAAAAACCTCAGATAGATATGATACAATACTAGGGTTGCCATACGTCCGGATTTCTCCGGACATGTCCGGGTTTTGAGGTTAAAAAAAATGGTCCGGGGGATTTTCCTAAATTACAGGAAATGTCCTCTTTTTTGACTATTGGAAGTAATGTATTAATATATTCACAAAATAACGTAAGGAAGGACTAAATTGGAAAATTATTTCATGAATTTGACTTAGTTTTTGAATGCTTACAACATAATACGCATTATTATAACAGTTCTTTCACATTTGATGCGATAGTTGAGATGCTACGGTTACGCTGGTATGTTGATCACGTCTCCGTTGTTCTTACTACTGTCGTCTGTCATCGAAAGAAGAAAGAAGTAAGTGAGCAGTAAATAGTTCGATTGCGCGCGCAACCATAACACCTGTTTCCTGTTTGTCTTCCATTCTTCACGTTTACATTGCATTGCATTTGTATGGGTCATTTTCGACTGTCTCGTTCACTGTTGTTTTGTTCAGTATTTAGTTGTAGTGACAAGTTAATTTATTTACATAGTTCCAAACATTTTTGTAGTTTTTTCTTTCCATTATCTACCAATAACTAACTATAAAAATGCATTAAACATATTTTGTATCAGGTAAATTCGAAAAAAGCAAAAAAAAAACGGGTTCAAACCCTTTCTGAAGGTTTAATTTTTCAATGTTTTCCCCGGACCTTCCCTTTTTTATGTGGGATATTACATATCAAACCCCTAGCCACCGCAACATAAAATGTCCTCTTTTTGGGTATCAGAATATAAAAAATGTCCTCTTTTTGGGTACCAGACATATGGCAACCCTATACAATACGGACTTCAGACTAATAGAATCCAGTTGTGGAGCGAACAAAATTACATAAAAATGTTAATATACTTGAAGGAAATCTGGTAACGGAGTCGTCCGGGAAATTATAATTATAGTTATTATAACTGAAGCACACGGGGGCTATGAACAAATACATCCAGAAGTTCTACTCGAACTTAAGGAAATGGACAATTTTTTTGAGGTAATTGTATGTACACAAACCAGGATTAAAATAAGTCAGAGAATGGAGTTCAAGACAAATATAATTATAAAGCTTGTGTTCTAGTGGAACGGAAGAAGACCTAGATCTCAAGTCTTGATGCAGCGACAATGAGGAAGATCACACAAACGATCTTAGCGAAAAGCGATGTAGAAGTGTCGTTGTATGTATCTAAGAGGATAAAATCATCAGATAGAAAACATGGGCATCAGAAACCAGATAAAAAATACAGCTGAAATGCAACCGTAGTGAGCAAGGAAAACAAAGAATACAGGGATCTGCTTAAAGAGGTCAAGGTGGCACTTGTAGGTGTTAGGTTTAATAGGGTAGAAGAACTAAATACAGAAGATACAAATATAAGTTTAGGATTTACTATCCCAAGACAAAGACACAGAAAGTAGGGTAACATTGGGTAATACTGCCAAATGTTGTGAAATAGCTGACAAGAGCAAAGCACACTTAAAGAGACATACTTGGACAACCTAGTAGACTATAAAAGGGTCACGCTGACCTAGATACGAGGCCAGTGTTTTTGGAGACAGCCGAAGGCTCTGTTGGGCCAGGGTCAGTTTTTTGTGAGATGGCAGAGGCTTTGCGCTGATTGGGAATCGATCTTTGATTGGACATTCTGAGAGAGGGTGGCACAGGAATTCCAGTCTGAACGTACTGAGGGAGCATTGGTAGAGAAGGTAGGCAGATAGATTGTCCAATATTCATCTTTACGGTATTTTATGTTTCGGTGCAATTATAGTAGAAGCTCGTTCCGAGTCAGAAATAATATTACATAAACATAGCTACTCTGTGGGTGTTTCGCCTTGGGGTAACATTGTCAAGTTTATTAGTATTATAAAATTAGTTAAAATATAAGAATTGTAAAGTATATGAATTGGTTTAGTTTCTGTTATTATAATCCCTGAACCTTAGTAATTCGATCGTTATTTTGAACCCTGACAGTTGGGCAGTTATTTCCACCCCTAGCATAGGTAAACCTGAGAAATCAGCAATACACTCCTTACGAAGCACCAGTGTTGGAATCTTCTAATTGTTACTAATAATGGACGAGGATAATGCAGAAAAGATTAAAAAAGTTCTGGAAGACAACCTTCAGGATACGAAAATAAGAAGTCTTGGGGTCAAGCTGAAGAGACAAATATTATATACGGTATACAGAATCTGGACACCTCCTTAAGGAAAAGGTAGAACAGATCCTTGGAGCCATTACAGCTGCTGATAATGGAGAGGTTACTGTAGGAGAACTTAGGCCCAATAGAAGTGACTTGCAGACAGTCGATCACAGCAGATGTAAACCTGGCAGAACATATGCTAAGAACTAAATATATAAGGAGAAAAGCCATAAAGTAGGCAGAGGTAGATACAAAGCTTTTTAAGACTAGGATGAACCGGAGTAAAGGAGAGAAAGAAGAAAGGAAGACCAGTTCAGTTACAGAGCATGATTCGGGTTCTTCAAACTAACTTTATAGATGCAGGGTGGCGATGGACCTCCTAGACAGAACTATCTTTTAGGATCGCATTAACGTTTCTATAGTATCGGAGCCAAACATCAACAGGGCATAAAAGACACCGTAGTTGCTTGAAAATGCGCAGGTGGTTGCTATCAGGGCTTGCAGTGACGGGACTAAATTCCTGGCAAGTGGGTCAGGTGATGGATATGTTTCGGTCAAGACATAGAGGCTAAGCATTGTAACCTGTTATATATCACCGAACTGTTGCCTGGAAGACTTCAACAGTTTTTGGGAGCATCTGTGCGTAGACCTTTGCTGTTACTACAGAGAATGCCAGGTTGTGATTGCATGAGACTTTAACACCAAAAGTCCACGGTGAGGACCCCCTCATGAAGATCGAAGGAGGCCATAGCTCAAAGGAAAGAAATATACAGGAATTAGTTAAACAAATTACAAAACAACCTGAAGATTAAAATCTGTAGATCTAAAATCAAAGCAAGGAGTGAATTATGCGCTGACCTAGACAGAGACGAATGGCTCTTTTGTATACAATAGTATGCGGAGAATTGAGGATACTTCCACAGGTGCACATTGCTGGCAAGAAAGCACTTAAAATTGGAAAAGAGTTGTTTAGCAGACACTTAATGGGCAAATGGAACTACCCTGAGATAGACGACTGACGTAATTGCCTTTTCTAATGAGGAGATCATAGCTTAAGCGGGCCCAAGACAATGGTATTGGAAAATGAACTAAGAGACTCATCCCAGACATTAAACAGGATATCATTCGGCGAATAAACAGGAAATATTGAGAGGTAGACTATTATATTACACAGGTGCCTACAGGCCATGAGGGGTTTGGCCAATACCTCCACAGGTTTAGAGAAGTTTTAGGGTGTTGTTACTTCAGGGAAATTTATACTGTTCAACATACATTGTTTGAATGTAAAAAATGGGACACTGACAGAGAAAAGTTGGTTAAAATATATGGAGCCACGGTACTAGGAGAAAGACTAATCCAATGGACGCTGGAAGTACGTGGCAGGCAAGTGCAAAATTCATTACAAGTATTATGAGTCAGAAGGAGGAAGAGTAAAGGTTCACTATAGGAGGTAATAGATAATATGGAGTGAGGAGGTTGTAACGAAGAAGGTTCGTTACAAAAGTTTATTAGCTTTATCAGCGGAAATATTTTGTAATGATCGTGGTTTGTTACAAAAGTTTAAAATGGTTAATGTATAAAAAAATGTTTGTCCCGACTAGCCAAAACTTCAAAGTTAAATAAAAAAAAAAAAAAAATACCTGTTAATTATTAAAAATTATATATATTGTGTTTATTTTTACATACTGTTAATTATTATTTATAATTATGTAATTGTATTTCAATTGAAAGCTTAAATAAAATTATTTAGAAACATATTACTAAACATAATCTTATGAACATAAGAACTTGCTATGGTAATAACTTACGTCTAAATACTTGCAAGTTTCCTTGATTACCACTGTTTATACACAAACCTTGTTAATGTCACTTCACGCGCTTAAAATTGCTGAAGTTTTACTAACACAGGGCGATTGCACGGTAGTTTAGCTCGTTCCTTCAGTTCTTTACCAACACCACCTCAAATTTCAGTCACTTTAAATCATTGAAATATTATATTCCTAATTTCGACGACGATTGAAATACAAATTACTCCTCAATTCAAACTTCCACATTACATGAAACCAATCTTCACCACTTAAATAAATTTTATTCGTTCACCAAACGAAAGACGTAATGACTGTCTCCTTGCAAGTCTCGTCTAGGACTGATATAAAGCCATGTGCATTCTAAGCGCTAAAAACATTGTTACTTCCGCTTTTCTTTCTTGACGATTCTGGAACTTTCTCGAAGCTTTGATCTAATAAGTGTGCCCCAATTGTGCATCCTATCAACTCAAACCGTGCACTCTTTCAACTTGTAAAACATTACTTTTTAAACTGTTCTAAATTTTACTATTATACTGTCCTTTCCCATTTAAATAATTTAAAACTGTCTGCTTAACAAATGTGAGTTACTTTAAAATTACTATCTGCTTTTTAAATATTATTTGTTAATCTATTTCTCTGTAATAACCATTTATTATAAACAATAAAAATAATAATGCTAATATTATTTTTTTAATTATTTATACGTATTTGAAGAACTGCATATGTTACAAGGTGTGTAACGGGTCCCTCGCTGCTAGTCCGGCTCCTCTCTTGATGGGGATGCCTCTAGCGTTGGTGGTGGTGAAGATTCTTTAAATAAGGTGGTAAAGTATTGATGAATGAGGCCTATTCAGTAATACGTAATGCATTACTAATATGGTACGAAGTGCTCAAATTAAAAAAATACAAGGGAATATTAGAAAAAATCGAAAGAAGAATAGCCCTCAGGTGCATATAGGACTATCTCGACGGATGTGGCTGTTGTATTGGCAGGGGTGATTCTCATAGAGAGACCTAGAATGGATCAAGGCGACATCTACGTCCTCCCTTAGTGGATGTGCCTTCAGATCTCTCACAAACATTCTCAGGTTGGTTGGTGGTGGAAAAAGTTCTTTAAATAAGGTGGTAAACTACAATTAACACATAAGGCAAAAGCAAGAATAATCCCCCTCTATTCGTGGACACATTTGCTGCCAGACTATTATATTTTGTTGTAAGAAGCATCCCCATCTTTACGCTAAACTCTGATTTTAGTAATATCATCAGCCTGCATCTCTGCCTAACCTATTCTATTACTTTATATAATTATTATTGCATACAAGGTGGAGGGTTCCTGTCACAGATGGTTTTAGCCAGTATTAGTCTAGCACTACCCATAAAGTAACAGGGTGTCTATGATGGATTTCCCTTCCTCAAATGATGTATGATAATAGACACCAAGTAGCCTAATCTAAAATAATGTGTTTAACGATTCGAGGTTAGATCTACTGAAGAAAAAATACTCTCAAATTACAAGTACAATTATTTAAGTAGAAAATTATAGGCTAAAGTATTAAGTATGTGCAGTACGAGATAGCTAATAATTTTTAACAATTTGGTCTTACTAAGGCACTGCCCCTTGTAAAACTCACACCATCTCTTGGTGTACCTTATGGCTACCTTGACGGATGAGAAGTATGAGACATTTTTAGTTGTCTATGTAAAAATTTATTTCATTTAAATAATTACAATCACTCTCTTGTACAACATAAACTTCTCTTGCAGACTTTTGTGTTTTATTGTCAAATAAAATTATGAAGTGAACAAGCTGCTGAAATTATTTGTGTAACTTTTTTCGTTGAAAGATGGATTGCTGTCAGAAATACTGTAAATTGACTTGTCAGTATTCCAAATGTGCTCTCTACTATTTGACGTCCTTTTCATTATATTTTTTCATAATGGAAATGCATCATCGGCCACAATAACAAATGGGAGTCTGATATCTGTACCAGGTAAACATGAATATTCTGGAATGTTTAACGAGTTGCTAGACAAACCTTTCTTTAAATCACTTTTTTTTTAAACTCCTGCATCGCCTACTCTCCCATAGGTTCCGGCACCTACATAAAGAAACCTACAATCAGCCCCTACAAGTGCAAACAAATTAAAGCCTTTAAAATATTTATAATTGAAATAATGAGATCCTGAATCTTTTGGACAAACTATTCACATATGTTTTCTAGCCATTGACCCTAAACAACTAGCAGCATTCCATTTTTCCAGAATTCTTGTGCTATTTTAGTCATTTCTTCTTTAATATTAGGTATCTAAATTAAAAATAAAACAATTTATTGGCATAGTTATCGTTAATTTGAAAATATAACACAACTTCTTTTCAGTTTGTTGATGAAGAATTTTCAGTGAGTTTCTTAACTCATCTCTTACAAACATTAATGCTGCATACAAATCCTCATCGCTATTGGAGCCAATATTTCAGCTCCAACTCCTCAACGAAAAAGAAGGAAGAAACAGGTTTCTTCCATTGATGATAAACTGTTATACGAAGCAGCCATGGCAATGAAAGAAATGTAAAAACTGGCCGATAAATGTTCAGAAGAAGATGATCACTTGATTTTGGAATGTAAGTTGGCTCCAAATTGAGAGTTTAAATTTAACTACAAATTATTTCTAGCATAAATAAACGGTATCAGTTAACTGACACAAACTTTCTCCCAACTTACTGTAGTCAAAATAATATTGTTTTTAATCATTTTATTTACTACTTTTAAGAACAAAACAAAAAAATAATATTCTACCTACGTCAATCGTATAAAAAAATTATTGTCCCAGGCGGGATTCGATCGCACGACCTTTGAATTACTGGCCGTGCTCGCTACCGTGGTGCTACCCCGTGCGGCCGCTGCCGCGATGCTAGATTGACAACACAAACTTGTTTATTTTTAAACATTTCCCCATTATTATAAAACGCCGAAGTTTTGATAAAAGCGGATGGTGTCATTTTGTTTGGCATCTTAAGCACTATAAATACTGAAAATTTGATCAAAATCGTTAGAGCCGTTTTTGAGAAATTTGCATTTTTGTCGTTTTTTATGGGTTTTTAGGGGTAAATTACCCTTAGAAATTCAAAAAAATGAAAAAAACGCCTGGATATATTAGGGTTTAGTACCTACATACCAAATTTCATGAAAATTGGACCAATATTGTCCTCTCTGGTCGTGTATACATACAGACAGTCACCACTCTAATTACACTTTTTTGGGTTCAGGGAGCACCAAAACAAAAAATTCCACTAAAAATATTTTTGGGTTCAGAGAGCACCAACACAGATAATTGCACTACACAATTTTTTGGGGTTCTGGGAGCACCAAAACAGATAATTCAACTGAAAATTCAAATTCGAACATTTTTACGAAAACAATACTTTCTCCATATACTATAGGGTGGAGAAAGTAAAAAAAATCAGGAGGTGATAATGGATGCCTTCTAACAAATTGAGAACAATTTGTGAATTACAAAAATATTGGAGTTGACAGTAAACTTACAGCCTATGTTTTTTGTAAAACATTAATGAGATTTTTATTATGTTTACTTTATTGTAAAAGTATATTTACAAGTTTTTTAAAGATTTGTTTTTTAAATAAACAATTTAAAAGTAAGAAAGAACATGGAATTACTATAATACCAAATATGTAGTCTACTATAGTAATTCTAAGTTCTTTCTTAATAACAATCATTTATTTGCCATTCATTCGCTACATTCAGTACAATAGACATTGTCAAAAATTAATTTAAAACTATCATCATCAGGTTTGTAAACCTCAACATTTATACCATAAATTATTAATGTTTAGACATAAACATGCATACATTATCACAAAAAAAAAAAACAGATTAAAAATTGATCGTATCATTATTAAGTGTATAAAATTCCTGTAAGCACAATACTTTCTCAAACATTTTTTACTTGGGGTAGCATCAAGGTTATTACGAATCTTGTTGTATACTTTTAAACCCACCGACAGTTCGATGATTTCTGCAGCCATAGTATCTTAAATTTATTTCCTTTCTATTTCTTGTATGAATTTCATGTCACTTGGGCAGTTCATCCAGTTTAACTATCGTAAACCACATCATACAAGTACAAATTGATTTAAACTCACAAAAAGAGGTGTTCAATATATTCTCCCATGAGACTTAGTCATAGCTCTTACAGGTTTCTTTTGTATGTTCCGTACAACTTTTATTCTGCAGCTGTTTCCTCACAATACAATCCCATATGACGTAATGGACTAAAAAAATACAAAATAAACATTCCTCAAATACCCTTCACCAATAACCTTGAAAACCTACTCAACAAGAAGACAACTTTTGAAAGTTTTTTCACTACAAAATCAATATGTGGAATTCATGTCAGCTGCTTATCAACATAAATACTCAAAAATGTAACACTTAGTTCTGCACTGCATATTTTCCAAACTGAAAATAAATTGTTTAGTTTTAACATCATTCAGAAGAAGCACATTCACCATAAACCACTCCGGAGCACTGGCTACTGTGCAATCTACCATTGCTTGTAATTTATCATTGCTTATTGCTAAAAACGTATTATCTGTAAACTTGCTTCGTGTTTTAACATTATCAGAAGTCATTAACAGCAATTAAATAAACGGTACATGTCCACGGGTACATAAAGGGCTACAAATAAGCCAAATTTTAAAATTGTTAGAACCGTTTTCTATAAAAAAATAATTACACAATTTTTGGCCAAAAAGGGGGTTGTTTTTTAAAACCATTTTTCGTACATCTATGCAGGGCCTTTAACATGATTGGTGCAAATTTGTTCGAAATTGATCAAATAGTTTTCTCTCTAGCTTTGTATACATACATTTTGTAAAAACCCCTTTTTTGGACACAGAGGATCCCAAAACGGATATTTCCACAAAAATCTCAACATCGATTTTGTTTACGATCACTATACTTTCTCTATAATATAGTATAGTGAGAAAGTAAAACAGAATAGGGCCCAATACAGATCCTTGTGGAACACCAGCTTTACATTTAAGATAGAAAAAAAAACCCACTTTCAGTATAAACCAACTCTTTCCTACATTCCAAATATGTCTGAATTTTTTTTAGATAATTATTAATCAAACCATAATATTCATGATCGATACAATCAAAGGCTTTAGATGGATAACAGAAAGTTGCCTGTGCACTAGAATTATTTTCAAAAACTGTGATAACCTCCCTAATTATGGAATCCACTGCCTGTGTAGTTGATTTGAATTTCCTAAACCCAAATTGTGATGCATTAAACAAACTGAGACATTCTAATTGCCGACAACTGACTCCACAACTTTTGCCAACACAGGTACCAATGAAACTGGCCTACAACTACTTGGGTCAACTCTTGGGCCATTTTTATAGATAGGATTCACCTTAGCCACTTTCAGTTTATCAGGAAAAATACTAATTTACACAATAAGTGAGGGGCTTTACATACAGTATTTGTCTCCATGGTCAGACCCATAATCTTTTTTTCGTTTGTTCCTCTTTTTATTTAGTAGCGTCATGGTTAGATAAGCATTTGATGCACCAGCATAACAAGTTAATATTACTCGATAATGTTCAGTACAAATAAACAAATAAATCGAAACATAACACCAAATATATCAACTTAATAACCCAGTTGAACAAAGAAATTGGACAGGTGTAATGTGTTTTCTTTGATACAATTTTGTCAAATATTTGATCAAAGATCTTTGATAAAATTTGACCAAATACTTGACAAATGACTTAAGTGTCACATGCTTTTTAGCAATATCTATGTCGTATAATACTAAAAGACATTTGAGTAAAATTGGCAGACACAAGGTGTAGGAAGGAATATAATGAATAACTGTAAGAAAAAATAATTTGAAATATTCATCAATTTTTTAAGCGTACAGTTTTTCTTTTATACTATAATTTAAATTATTCACACTGACAAATTTTCTAACACAAAATAACAAAATAAAATTAAAAAGAGATCAGTATCAGTAAGTTAAAAATTCTAATATGAAATTATTAAACAATTAAAAGTAATGTTCCTTTACAAATTTTTATAATAATAACGTTTTATTGGTTTTTTAAGATATTCAAATGAAACACAACAATATCTTAATGATCTTTAAACAAATATAGATACTAAGAAATGTATCTCTTAGCATAATTCTTAACATAATGTCTTTGAGCACTATTTATTCTTGTAAAGATAAGGATGTTGGTTTGTGGAAAGAAAGTTGCAGAAGAATGCTTTCTTGACGGCTTCTACATGTTTACACAAGTTAATGGCAGTCTTTCGGTTAAGATGTAAACCTTCTACACAGGAAGGAAGATTAAGAAGCATGAAAGAATTCCCATCAAATTCCTAAAAAATTTAAATAAATATAACACACTTACAATTAACAAATAACACACATGTTTTAATACAAATACATTTTTGTCTAAAAAATTGGACCCAAAACAGTAGGTAATAAAACCTATCTTATGATAAAAGCATTTTTCAATAGTGTTAATATTTCCGTATAGAAATTGAATTGAACAAATACTTTAAAATAATTGTGTAATATATTATATTTTATCTGATTCGGCCAACCTAATAGGTTCCCTGAAAATGTAAAAACTTGGTTGAACTAAAAAAAAAACTGGTAGATGTCTCATTTTGAAGTTCTCAAGTTTGTATTTGAAGAAAAAATATAATTTTAAAACAAAACGACAAAGAAATTTAAATTTGACCACAGAAGCTTAATATATTAGATACTTTCATTACAAATACATTAATAAACTGTTTTCTCTAATAAGGTTCTGTTACACTAACAACTAACTGTTTTCAACAGTAACATTTTAAAATCTCTCATTTCTAATGTTAAATTTTTCTTTATTTTAAAAACAAATAATATTAATTTAAGGAATTTTAAATTCAATGATAACTTACATTCACTTTTATCATATTGATATAAATTTAGGCCCATACAATATAATATCCTTATTTCTGGACCAAATTTAATGTTTGAGTTTGAGTTAATTCGTCACATTTCGAAGTTTTGCAATAAGGTTTTAGATGTCAAAAATTCTTATCCTTAATGGCGTGAGCTAATCTCAAAGGTCATGTTTTCCTCACAAAATAACATGGAACGAATTTAAAAACCATTTCTATACAACAAAACAGCTGTTTATAATAAGAAACAAACTAATCCAGCTGCTTTCGTGGAAGTAAATAATGATTTTTAAATAACAGATAATACAGTTGATTCGGATGTCCAGCTTTTAGTACAAAATAATATTTCAAATTAGGCCTATACTGAACCAACACGTTTCAACACACATAATAAAAACTTGCATTAAGAAATTTAAAAATAAGAAAAAACTATGTTACATCCTAATTAAAGAAAAAACTATGTTACATCCTAATTAACCCTATAACTGTCAGACTGCTCAATTTGAGTAGTCGTGGGGGCGTGGCACCTGAAATAGATCAACTTTGACAACTCTATTTGTAATGAATATTTCACCCACTAAAAATCATCCAATCACAATAAATAAAAACCGTTGGAAAGGTAATAATTTATTTTTTGTGTTTACAATTTTTTCTAAAATGTATATTTACATAAGTAATCATCATTGCAGTTTATTAGTTTTCTACAACACACTCGTTGCCCGAATTCACAGGATTTCATCATAAAACACAACGAAATAACACATCTTTCTTCTCTCTCTAAAGCCCACCCAGTACTTCTTCTAAATTAAACCTAGATATCGTTGGATTCTTCACAATTTCCCCTATCTAATACTGCCATCCAATCAAAAATCGGACAAATAGTTCTAAAGTTGTGGGGCGTTTTGTAGATCCTTGCAATTGGTCAGTTTTCCAACCAATAAACAGCCTTACTTATTACACGTGATATATGTGTGACCACAATCTATTTTTAGAGATGTTTTGGTATCTTTGTAAACATAATGCTTCAAGCTAACTTTCCCTGTAAACCAAATATGTTTTGTTTGAACAGTTTGTTGTGTAGGGCCGTGGGAAAGTGACTGTTATTACGTTCTCATCGAATATTTGAATTTGAACCCTAACGGACTTTTATAACATGGCTAAACATAATAGTTTTCGCGCGCTTCTCATATAGCTTGTATGAACGAGAAGTTTCTATTTTTGTTCTCACTTTTGTTATTCAAATAATTCTAAGTCAAACACTTTTATGAAAAGATAATTTACAAGTATACAGTTCAATTCTTTGATTTATTCTCTACACTTTATTATAATAATATTTCATTTTTGGGTAAAGCAAATATTCCTAAATTACGTTTCAAACTAGGCCTAGGTTTGTTATCCTTCATCCGATTGTTTTGACAGCCACACTAACCGATAGGGAAGAAAAAGGTTTACAGAAAGGTGTCTTGACATTTTTTGTTACAATGTACGGCTTTTGAGTAATTTAGGTTTGTAATTTTCAGCTGCCATTTTGAAATGATTGATTGGATATAATCGCTTACTTTTCTTGAAATATATCATTGTTAGGTTAAACTTCTTACCAAGTTTGAACTCAATAAGTCAAACTTTTCCCTAGATGTGAATTATTTTATAAAAGAAAACAAATTGGTGGATATCTGGGAAACGAAGCGTTTTAGGGCCAATGTTTATATGAACTTTTTTTAGCTACAGAATGAGCTACCGAGACATTGCCGTATAGTTCTGAATCACCCAGTATAGGGTAGGAGAAATGTTTTAAAATTAACTAGATATTAATAAAAACTGGAACATGATGCAATTATTTATGGATACCAAAAACCTACTTTATAGTATGTTCAAAATTTATCTCTATGATCTTAATTCCAACTTGATCTTTTTAAATATAAAGTTTATCAAGTGATGTATCAGTTAGATGTAGAACTATAGAGAAAAATTGTGATAATTTGCAAGTTATTAATAAAACATGACTTTTAAACTTCTTACTGCAAACATGTTTAACATGTTTACACAGTTCTTGTTGTTGCTCAGGGATGATCACAGCAGACATTCAGAAGAACGCTTGCTCATCAAGACTCAGCTGTGTAACAGTTGTGTATAACATCTTGTATGTTTCAGGGATGAACATGACTACCATTGAATCGCTGTAAACTCATTTTTGTGCAGTGATTTTATAGCAAACGAGTTATGCAAACACATTACAGTTATGTAAATTCAGACTTGGGAAAGTTAACCAAAATATTTAACTGATTAAAGTTAAAGTTAAAGCGAGAAAAAAATAACTGATTAAAGTTAAAGTTAATGTCTGAAAAAATTAACTGATTAAAGTTAAAGTTAAAAAAAATTAACTGATTAAAGTTAAAATTTAAAATACGGCACGACATAAGGTTTATCAATACGCACTCGTGACGTTTCATTTGATTGATCTCATTTTGTGATTCAAATAAAGCTAACTCAAATACTTTAGTGAAATAATAATTTACAAGTATACGGTTCAATTATTTGATTTATTCTCTACACTTTCTTATAATAATATTTCATTTTTGAAAAGGATTCATTCCTAGATTTAAATTACTATTCAAACTAGGCCTACTTTTGTTAAGCAGTCTTGTGGTATTAACATAAAAACTGATGTTTTCAAAATAAGAAATTTGAAATTGATAGGCCTATATATTTTTATACATTTCTATTTATAACTAAATTAAGATACTTTTTTACATTTATAAAAAAATTACAAAAAATTTTTACTATTTTTTATGTAGGCCTAAAGTTGAAGTTTTTTCTTTCGTTACTGAAAATTTTTGTTTCTTGCGCTAATAACTTTGTAAATTTTGCATCAATCATTTTTTTACTGCCATATGTGACTTCTTTGAACCTTTCTCTACAAAAAGCTATGGAACACTTTTAGATTGGTTTATAATTAGTACATTTTTTGAATTTTTGAAAACATTCTTGCACAGGCACCGAAATGGCTTGGCGTTGAAAAACATTAACATGGACAGTTGTAGAGAGAATTAATTGAAATTACAGTAAAATATTTTGAAAGAAATTAAGTTTTTACTACGTTTTAGATTATAATATTTTTGCTACTGGTACTGACAGCGAAAGATTGCTTGATGTTTTGACTTGACTAAGTTCTAAAAATTAAAAATAGACAAACTCAAACAACGACAGAGCAAGTAGGGGTGGGTAGAGGTACCGACGGTACCGTTATGAATTATGAGAGCCTTGAGGTCATCTCCCTGGCCTTGACCCCTCAAGGCGTGAGTGAGATGACAAACAACGCTCCCATAACTTATGAAATTATCAACTGTAGCCTACACTCCAAACAACTCAGCTTAAATTCTAAACCGTTTAATGACTTTTTTTTACCTCGTAAAAGCGAAATCACGTAAAGCGGGACCGCGATAACAAGGACTGCCTGTATCTTATGTATAAATGAATTATAGGATTTATAGGCATTAATACATAATGTTTTAAAATGTTCTATATGTCACGAACATAACCTTCCTTTTCCCATAAGATTTGGTTTTCGCTATTTTTGCGGTTTTGTTATTCGAAGCAATTTTTCGGAACCTATCCGAGTTTTTTATTCGTTTGATATCATTTTGTGATTCGAGGACCACTAAATGAATTCTTTTAGAAAACAAAATTTTACAATTATTCAATTCAATTCTTTGATTTATCTACACTCTACAAGAAATTTGAAATTGATAAATATATTGATTGAATATTTAGTTCTTTTTAGAACTAAATTACAAAACCTTTGTACGTTTTGAAAAAAAAAAAAAAAATACAAAAATGTTTACTACTTTTTATGTAGGTCTAAAGTTGAACCTTTTCCTTTCATTACTGAACATTTTTTGTTTCTTAAGCTAATAACTTTGTAAAATTACATCTATCACTTTTTTACTGACATATATAAATTCTTTGAACCTTTCTCTACAAAAAAGCTGCGGACCACTTTCGAATTGGTATATAATTACTATATTTGGCGAATTTTTGAAAATATGCTTGCAAACGCCTGTAATATATGTAAACGTCCTTGAACGTATACCCTATAATAAAACGCAAATCTCAATAATAGACGGCACAAATTGGATAGGCAACAACCTAAAACGGCTTAAACACAACTTACCTTTAAGTGGGTCCTTAAATTGGAGGCAGAAATTGCCTCGATTGTTTTAAATTTTGGTAAACACAATAGGCATTTAAATTAAATGTTAAACTACGGTATTTTCCTCCCTTGTTATTTGTTCATAAAAGTTTAAAATGACTGGCCACAATAAAGACATAATAAAATTAAAATTAAAAAGTAAAAAATTAAAATACTGCTACACTAGACCTAACTTACTATTAACAATCACTAACTCACTAAATAAAATCTAAACTGTCAATCACTATAACAGGGCAAAACAATTAAATAACTTATACAAAATTTACAAAACTATCCAACTGTAATAATGGCATGCGTATACCCAAGGGCTAATTGAATGACACTGATGGTGTGTTGACAGCGTTGTTTTGTTTGTTTACTTTACCGTTAGCTAATAGCCCAGGTACCTTATACAGGTATAAGGTATCTGGGCTAATAGCTAGTTCTATCTTTCTTTAGACACCCCACCCCTTCCGGCCTGCCAATAAGCAATAAATAACCCAAACTAAGGAATATTGAATGTTGTCGCGTCAGGCCCACCCACCCGGCCGGCCGGCAATTCCAATGTGACAAATCTTTCCGAGCATCCGCCAAATTAACTGACGTTAGTTTTAATCGTTAACCAATATTTTAACGATTAAGAGTTAAAAGTTAATCAATTTTAAAACTAACGATTAAGTTAAAAGTTACCCATATTTTTAACGATTAATTTTAATCGTTATTTTTTTTAATCGTTAATCCCAAGTCTGTATGTAATCTATATATTTATGGAGTGTTACTTGAATAGATAGTAATCTTGTTGTAGTATTGATGGTTTACAAGTATTAACTTACTTTACTGGTTTAAAACAAGTGAAAAATTAGTATCATTATGATGAAATGTATAATTAACTAGGGGAGACCCCTGCGTGCTCCGCACGCCAACCCCCAATGGTACCTTCTAAAAACATATGTTATGTTTTATTTATAATAAAGGTGTAGTATTAATAATAACCTCAAAACTAAGATGGTAAATATTGTTAAATGTTCAAACCAAATTATTTCCTATATTTAAAACAGCAGTTAATAATGGTTAAAAGAACCAGCAAGGCTCAGGTTTACACTTTAAAACCCTAACCTAAAAGGTGGAAATACAAAAATAATTGCTTCAAATTTTGAAATCAGCTGTTAATGGAAATATTAAAGCAGCTATGTTATATGTTATTTTATTCAATTGGTTGCTATGGTATTAAATGTAAATACATGTGTTGATTTATCATTCTAAACCTAACCTAAGATTTTTTCCGACTAAATTTACAAATATATTGAAATAAAATAAGGTTTTTACCGAAATTAATTATAGCCTATGTTACTCAGGGATAGTGTAGCTTTTTATTAGTAAAACTATTTTTTCAATCGGTTCAGTAGAGCCAGAGATTACCCCCTACATACAAACAAACAAACAAACAAACAAACAAACTTTACCTCTTTATAATATTAGTATAGATTATGCAATAGTAGGCCTATTTATTTAATTAAATATAACAAAAAAGAAAAAGAAAGTAAAATACCTCTTCCCGTAAAAGACTAGCAAGTACATCACAGTCGTGGGTATTTTTTAAGTATAAATACAAGTCCTCTACACCCCATAATGAAGGATTGGTATCAACATGATACAGACTATCATCCATTTTTGTTTCAGATCTTATCTCTTCAATTTTTCTTAGTCGTTCCGCTTCAACTTTGGTTCTCCTACCTCTTTTCTTCTTACCATTTAGGTCCCTGTTAAAAATTAAAAGATATCGCAATCAGGATGATTTAGGAGTAGGTGAATAGTTAATTCCAGAATATATTAGTCTAATAGAATAGTATGAATAGAATATTTACTCAAATATGTCCATGCCCTGAAAAAGGTCATACGATTTGATAAAAACATAAACCCATATGAATTGGTAGTTTTATTAGTGATAAAACATGAAGTATGAAGTGAACTTTGTCAAATCATTTATGCAGTCTATGTTTAAAAAAATCCCATATCATAAAACAAATTTGCCATTTAGAATACTTTGCTTTTTGTTAATGGAAATAATAAAACTATGGATTAATTTGAGTTTTGTATCTTAATCAAATCATATGCATTTTTCACAGGCTCTCTCAGACTATATAGTTTAGAAAATAATCTATCCACACAGTATTATAAACACATGAATTTGTTAAATAGGCTGCTTATCTATGTTAGAACGTAACATGTATTTATTTTGTGCTTTTCCTAAATGAAGCTAAACCATAAAGATAATTTTTAGTTTGTTTATTCTTTTTATACAAGATTTAAAATTCAGTAAAGTAACTGTTATTTACAGCTACATATAATTGCATTATAGTGATCAGAACCTACGTTTAAAAAACCTTAACTTTCTAATTTATCACATGAGACCTAATAAAATTACAAATTATGAATGATGATATTTTAAGTTTTTACTTTAAAGAAGTAAACTCTATACAATTTCAGTCTCCAAATAATGTTTATGTTCAAATAAACTTATTTTTGGTTGGGGGATAAATAGCTTTCCTGAATAAAATTACCAAAGGTATTTATATGTATAAATGTTTATAAATCTGTAAAACGATTAAAAAATTTTCCAAATCAATGTTATCAGCCAAACTTGTATAGTACAAAAAGGAAAGTAAAAAAGGTGCTCTATAGTTAATAGTAAAGTTTTCCTTTATACTTGAAAAATAATAAAAAAATTACCAAGATTAGATTTCATTATAACAAAATGTTTTAAAGTAAAAATTTATTATAATGTGCATATAAGTTATTTTACAATACTGAATTGATAACAAGTGTAACAATTCAAAATATAATGTATCTTAAAGTAAATAAAGAATTTAATTTAATAACTAAAAGAGAGGGAGAGAGAGAGAGAGAGAGAGAGAGAGAGAGAGAAAGAGATACTGCTGGAATCTCATTCAACTACAGGCGACATCTAGCGGTAACTATTTGAACTCATAAGCAAAACAAATATAAGAAATGCTAAAGAACCCGATTTTGATACTAAAATATTTCATTTAAAAATACTTCCCAACATTTTTGATACCCATTTCCTACATCAAAATGAAGTAAAACTAGTTTATCTATCCAGGAAAATTATAATATTGACCCGATTCGGAGTTAATAATGAAATATTTACGTTAGAAGTTCGGAATCTATTGCCTAAATTAAATCAAAATTAAAGCGGAAATCGATAGGAAAATTACAAATAAAAAGAAACCAAATCTTATATGGAAAAATAAAGAAAGTTTGGTTTGGCCTATAGAAAGAGCAAACCATTTTATGTATAAAAAGTCTTTGGCGAAAGTTTGGAATATGTACCGTTGAGTCAGGATAAATATAAAACCCCAACTATAACAGTTACAATGGAACCCATAGCAAGACATTTTTTGATCGCGGCCACGCCCACGAAGGACAAACGCACTTGTGATTGGACCACGTATTGGCACTACATATGAAGTATACATTTTCAAGAATCCTAAATTTGTAGATGTAAAAACTAGATTGTGAAATGTCGACTGTAATATGGAGTTGTTTCAGTATTTTATTCGATTTAATTCTTAAATTTCATTTTATAATATTTGTAAAACATCCTTTAGTACTTTACCTCTCAGAGAAAATTAATTCTGAAGAAAAAGACAAATTTTAAGCTCATTCCTCTTTACTGCTTCCCAACATATACAAACTTATAAATTCCAGAAGATCAAGTCGGCAATATCAGAGTTTTCCGGAATTAAGCTGGAGTAGCCTAAAATTGGCTTTCTTGTAAAATCCACAGACATGAAAAGTACACCATTTGGTCAGTGCAGTTTTAAAAATCAAAACCAACCCTTAACAACTGAAATTCCCATCTCAAATTATCCAGAAGAGTATATAAATAAGAAGTACAACATTTATGAGATGCAATATCTATTGATTTCTGGTTAAATGGTGAAGAAAAACAACCATACATATTGGTGAGCACTTTCCAACTTTTAATAGACTTAAGTTACGTTCTTATTATAATTGTGAACACTTACAAACTGTTAATTTGAAAAAAAAGTTTCAACGAACATTATCTTAATAATTATAATAACTATCATTACCTTTGAGAATAGACTTTGAACTTTGTGTTTCCTATACAATTCAATTCATACAAATAATTGTGCTTCATTATTTAGGCAATAACCTCTAATTATTTCATGTTTATTATTAATCTTTGTTTTCGATATCTATTACAATAGTCCTTTTGTTATTATTTTTTGATGTAATATTCATTTGGGAAAAGTCGGCAATAACCTCTCGAGGTTAAGTTCTCTGTGTTTCTATTAATATATGCCGATAATAGTGAGAATAAATGAACTATGAATGTATCCACTATAATCGAAACATTCATGACATAATTTTCCAATTTACTTTGTCAATTATATGTAATTTTCTATTTATGTGATTTGTATTAATTTGTATTGTGATACTTGAATATGAACATTGGTAAATAACACATATTAAATATATCATGAACTGAATGAATGATACCATCAGTTATTGTATTATGCAAAACTATGTTTACTATCTCTTAATAAAACGAAGCAAAGCTGTTATTTCTTAATTGTTATTTGTTTTGAAGTTATTAATTTTTATAAGCCTGACAAAACAAGTATTTCCTATTGTGTGATTTAAAGAAGGAAATAATATATAACATTGAATTAAATCGAAAATATTAAATCAAAATTATAACTTTTGTGGTGTATTACACAAGCTGTAATTAGTGAAATGACATGAATCATCATCTTTCTTTTCTCTATAGAAAACCTCTCATTTCTTGAACATTTTTACCAAATTTCTTTACGAAAATAAACATTTTTTAAAGTTATTTTATTTTTAGTGACAATCATTAATAAAAATCACTTTTTCAATAGAAAAGGACATTCAATACTATACTATTCCTCCTACTGTTTACTATGTTTTTATTGCAGTAATAAAATGATAAACTGTTTTTGCTTTTTTCACGCTGTATTTATTTGGATCAGATGTGATTGTCTTTTTTAATTCAGATAGAACAAGATTCTAGTGCATATAAAAGTGCAAAAGATTTTTTTTTTCATTGGAGGAAAGTTTCAGTGTTAAATTAAAAGGTATACTATCAGAAAGCACATACATTTGTATAGAATATTTATTAATTTAAAATTACTGACCTGCAACTAATAGTCATGCTGGCAACACTTGATGTTTCACTTGCTGAAGATGTCTGCTTATTTGTTGTTAAAGCGGAAGATTTAACAAGCCCAAAATTCGGTAATTTTACTCCACGAGTTTCATACCTCATTTTCTTTACTTTTGATTCTCTTCCGCCATCAGATCCTGCTTGTCCTAAAATTTATAAAAAACTCTCCATTTAAATCATTCAGAATAACTTATTGTCTGTAGAACAATCCAATGAAATTAAATATTTAGTTTTTGCGCTGAATGAAAAACTAACACATAATCATTAAAGAAAAATTATTCGGACATATTATTTTCTTATATTATCTCAATGTCAACAATATTTCAAAATAAGGATGATGTGTAACTTGCGCTAGTCCCCAATACTTTTAAAATGAACTATTACATAAATGATGCTCATGTTAGATATATGTCAAATTAATGATTCCGTGAATAACATGATCGTCACCAATAGGGCTACTTTAAAAATAAAAAAATTAAAAATTGCCTACTATACTAAAATTAAGAATCTTAAATTAACAATAATTTACTCTAAAAAATTACTTCCATGCCACCACTCACTTTTAAATAAGAGATCTTGCGAATAATGACTCTGTCACTCATACCTTTAAGATAACCGATAATGTACATCGTGCAGTGGTAATCAATAGGCCTACTTCTAAAATTAATCACCTGACTGACTACCTCCTCTCCATCCACAAACACTGATGGGCCAAAACATACAAAAATTAACAGCAGGCAATCATACCAAACAAGTATTTACACCAATTACAGAGATACTACTTTCCGTCAATTTTAAAACATTTAGTACAAATTCTAGAAACATTTAAAGAGTCTTTCCAACCATGTCTTGTAAATTATGAAATTGTAGCCATCAAGAATCATTAAATGTTTTTTTTAGAATGTTTACTAAATATTATTTTTCATTAATATGAAATTCTATCAAGTACCTTTTTTTTGATAAAATAAATTATAAACAAAATCTTTTACAAAATAAATTGCATCTCATTGTGATATAATATGTGAAATGCCTGTTAAAACAGGCGTGTCTCTTAATAATAATGTAATTTTAAAATCGTAGTACCCGAGAGTTATAAATTAAAATAAAGGATACCTAGATTAGCATTTAATTGCACGATGATAAATATTTATTAAACTAAAGAAACTTAATATTAACAAATTACAGGGTGTCCACAAAAACAAATTTTCAAAATTCCCGTATATTTCCCGCCGGTAAATCACGTTTCTCCAGCCAGCAAATAGCACATGTTTTAACTTTGTTATTCATGATACTCTTCACATTATTTATATATGTGTGCTTTTTAATGTAAATATCCAATTATGAAAGCATAATACAACAAATAAATAACTTCTATAATCAAAGAATATTTATATTACACAATAATTTGAAACAAACTGACACATGGCCTAAGTGAAATCAAAAACAAGATGAAACACTTTATCAAGACATCGGCTCGTATAAATTTTTTTTTTATAACTATCAAAATTGGGTTTTCCGTAGCCAAAAACATATAAAACAATATCCCACACTGTATTTTCAAAATGTTGACCCAAAAACGTTACCCCGACGCGCTACGACTTTTTATCTGTAAAAATCGGTTTTCCCATACCCAAAAACATATAAAACAATATCCCACACTGTACTTTCAAAATATTTACTACAAAAACGTGAACCCGACGCGCTACGACTTTTTAACTGTCAAAATCGGTTTTCCCTTACCTAAAAACGTAACCCCGACAGGCTACGACTTTTAAACTTTCAAAATTGATTTTCCCGTACCCAAAAACATATAAAACGTTACCCCACACTGTATTTTCAAAATTGTTACACAATGTTTTCAAAATTTTGACCCAAAAACGTGACTCCGACGCTAGAAAGCTCAAAAGTTTTTCAACTCTCCGCAGTAAAATTACAAAGATTTTGGCACCACTAGAAGATTTCTACGACATCTATGAGTGCATATATCATTTTAACAGACAAAAATTATCGCATGATTTCAATACTTCGGTATTTTAATGCGAGCCGAAGTAGTGAAAGAAATGTGATGTTTTGTGGTAGATGTAAATAACAAAACAAACGTCCTAGTGGTGAACTAAGATAAAAGTGAAAGATATCTTGCACTTTGCAATTAAGTCAACCTTACTATGCCTGCTCCTCTACCCATAAATAAATATAGTTCTTGATTCGAGGACTGTATTTACACTACAAATACAGTAACAGTAAAAAACATAATTTTAATGTTTAGGATACACAACAAAATTTCATACAGTCTGTTCTTTCAGACGTGATACCCAGAGTATTAAGTTACTTCTCGGAACTCAACTCAAAATCCCGACCATCTCGCCCAGCCTTCAGGAAGCAAACAATGACTCACCTATTGGCGCTGTTCCACAGTACTGCAACTTTTTTTTATTTCAAGTATAAATTTTAAATTTTCAAGTTTTTTGAACTCTACATAAAATTCTATGAAAATGGGTCAAAACACGATTAAAAATGCTTCCTAAACTAGGATTAACAGACATATTTTTTCAACAAACTGAGAAACATAAATTATGTAATGTATATTTGTAACTTTGTCATTGAAACTATACATTTACTGTATACTGAAGACGTAGATCTAACCTATTCTACAGGCTGTCAACTTCAAATCTGATAAGACACCCAAATATAGGCTACAATTAATTATGCAAATTCTATGAATTACCAGTGTTGAAACGTTATTTAAAATACATGGAGGAATGTACGCATACAAAATAATGGTTGCCCAAATACAATAACCTAGTCCAATTTAATACAAACAGTGTTAAAATATTATTTAAAGTACATGGGCCCATGGAAGAAATTAATGCCCGAACACAATTAGCACTAATTTTATCAAATATCAGTGTTTATTCAAATTGAATATAACACAGTGAATTTTCACGAAAGATAACGAAGCCTGAATACAATTAGGCAAAATGTATGAAATACTAGTCATAAAATATAATTTAATTACCACAATGAATGTTTGCAAAAGAAATCGACGCCCGAATACAATGTGTGTCAAGTTTCTGAACTACCAGTGTTAAAATATTATTTAAAACACAATTTATTTGCGCTGATTTTATAAAACACCGGCATTAAAACGCAATTTAATATACAACAGGGTATGTCCGCGAAAAAACCTACTCCCGAGAACAATAATTTGTTCTTGTTTCTTTGATATACCGGCGTTAAAACTTAATTTGAAAAACAACGGCTAATGTGCACGAAAATGTAATTTAGATTACAGTTGTAAATTCGTAAATGTGGAAATTAAATGTCGCTATTTGTGGGAAGAAATAATAATTCGACCACGCAGCTAAACCGCTGACGTGAGTTAAGCGAATTTCCAAAATTAAGTTTATAGTTTTAGAGTTTCAACCAACCATTTGGGAAATAAGGAGCTGAATAGCTGTGTGAACGAAACATATTAGTAGAATTTGTTTGTACCTAAGCCTCCAGCTTCGACTCACCCGCTGCTTTGTTCCACTCGCAGCGCAAAAACTCGGTTTATGAGTTTCCACCTCAACCTTGCATTATGGGTTATGAACTGCTTCGCTCGCAGTGTACAAACTCGGCCGTCGGCCTCGAATCGATTTCCCACGTGGCTTTGAACCGGGTACTTTCATGGTATTTTGCGTTTTGATCGATTTTGAGGGCACCAAGTGAGTTACAAAGTCGTGTAAAAAAACAAAAATGTGCAGAATAATATCATACATTATTATTTTTAGATAAAACTGTAAAGTTTCATTCTCGTACAAAAAATCTAAAAAAATAGTTACTTCCGTTGGATTTTTTTGGTTAACGAACTCCTCCGAGCGACATAGACAACCAACGTGTGTACAAAATCGGAATTAAAATGCTGCAGCTAGCATGCGAACATACATATATACACAAATTTTAATGACACACCAAAACGTGATCTGGGGACCATGATCGGTGCTCATTCACTACTCCCGACCTTAGGTCTCACCATAAGGTTCATTGTAATAGCTCATCTTTCCTATAGAAATTCGCTAATAAAAGAAGAAGCATTTACTCAATAAAGGAAACAATTACCTGAATATTTTACTTCATCAAACTAAAAATGTTTTCCATTTTTTCCATTGATATTTGTTGTTAATACTGAAGTTGAAATACAAGGAATGCGATTGCAAATACGGAACACCGGAGATTACGGATTCTCCGACCTACATACGGAGAACTAGCAATTGTTATAGCAATTGTGTTACATACGGAGTTTATTTATTATTGTTGTTTAACTGTTGTTTTCATTTTGTTTCATTGTTATATTGTGATTTTTACTATAAGAAGTAAGTTGTGTGTTATTTTATTTGTGAGTATGTAATAATTTACAAATACAGCATATTTACTTGTTTTATTAATATGATTACTTATTAAAAGTGTAATTTCAATCGAGTAATGGTTTACAAAAGTAATGGTTTGTTTAGTAATATACAGTAGGTCTACGAGAATAAAAGTAGTAGTCGGAATCAGTACTTCGAGTAACCGTATTCGTTGTAACGAATACAGAGAAGTAACAACTTAGCCCACCTCTATCACTACACAGGTGCTCGACCGGCAAACGATGATTAAGTTGTCAAAACCCGAAGTTGTTCCCATTGTTCTAGCAGAGTAATAAACGTATTTTTAAAACAGTGCGCCTGCTAGGTTTTCGGTAAAACATATAGCAATTTTCGTAAACAAAATACAATATTTTAGCATACATTTTTATACAAGATTATTTTAGCGGTTGCCAATACAGCTAAAATAATATAACTTCCACGGTTCAAGATTATTATAATTATTTTAACGTATAGGATATTATGAATGGTAGAGGTAATTTAGACAGGTTCAGAAATAAAACTTTACTATTACATTTTACAGTAAAAGTATATTGTATCGCCTGTAAATAAGTACAGTGTCGATAACAAGAAAGAGAACGAGAAAGGAAAGGAACAGGATTTGCGGAATCAATATTGTTTATTTAATCATTGACAAAGAAGGATTTCGCCTTCCCGACCCTCCGATTTCTACCAAAATTAGTTTTCCACTTGTCAGATACCCAACGTATATCTTTAGTAGTGTTTCATTACAGTACAAAAAATCAAAAGGGATGAGTTATCCAATGGTGTTCGTCAGAAAGACGAAAATGTTGCTAAAAACAATGAATATTCTACCGCATTACGTAATAGCGTCGTAAGATAAAGTTCCCGGAATTCCGCCGTAATTCCCGTACATTTCCCGTATTTTTCCGGTGAAAAAAATTCCGATATAATTCACGCTTTTCTCAAAATTCCCGGTCCGTGGACACCATGAATTATTAATTGAAATTGAATTTATATTATGAATTCAGATTTTAACAAAACAAAATATAGGACTTCTATTAAGTGGAAAATAAAGTAAGGATAATATCACTGTGGATAAATTTGTAGGTAGGCCTATTTAATACTAAACTTATTGGTCTTGGGTTATTACTGTTCTAAAGAAAGGTACTAATAAAATTTGTCACTTACTTGGATGTTGTACTTAAATAGTTATAGGTCGTGCCACCCAAACTTGAGGCAGCCTAAACTGATCTGCAGAGTTTATAGCCACCAGTCCGCAGCCAGCACTTTTACAATCCTATCAGTATATCACATTATATTTAGTTTTATTTTAATATTGAACTAGGGCGTTCACAGAAGTATTGCTAATAGGATTGTAAAAGGGTTGGTTGCGAACAGGTGGCTATAAACCCTGCAGATATGTTTGGGCTGCCTCAAGTTAGGGTGGCAC
Source organism: Philaenus spumarius (assembly GCA_018207615.1). Classification (NCBI taxonomy): domain Eukaryota; kingdom Metazoa; phylum Arthropoda; class Insecta; order Hemiptera; family Aphrophoridae; genus Philaenus; species Philaenus spumarius. The sequence goes on along the minus strand of JAGFPH010007201.1, from coordinate 36,339 downwards.
GACCTTCAGGTTTGTTTTTTTAGGAGCAAGTTTTACATGCTACTTCTTTAATTGATGGAATAATAATAACCTCCCATAATGATTTTTTCAATTGTTGACAAATATTGGGTTTTCTTGTTCACTTAGGTTGTTCAGATTTGTTTAGTATGGTTTCTACTCAGATTCTGGTCATTTGTGGTTTTTAATTAAACATTTTTTAAATAAAACTAATGATTTCATGAAATGAGTTGAATTAATTATGAAGGATAATATACATATATTTTTATTGGTAGATGAATTGAATTTCCAGCTATTCTCTATATGGAAATTTCGTACTGTTTCAGTGATCTTAAGACAGTTAGTATTAACAATTTCTAAAGTGAGTTTCATTCGATTTAGTCCATAAGTAGCACAACGTGCTTTTTGATGGAATTTCTTAGGATAAAAATACTCTCTGTTTTATAATCTCCGTTTTTCAGATTATATTAATCCATTTCATCAAACTTTATTATTATAGTAACAAAATTGTTTAAATTTCTTTGGAGGGAGAAGTTAAAAATACTTTGCTGGTTTTATTAAGATGTTAATTTTGTAAAATAAATTTTCTCTAATTAAAACAATTACTAAGTTTGCAAACTTCACTTTGTAAATCACCAACACAGATATACAACAGTACAAATCCTTTGAATAATATTTTATTTATGAATTATAAAACAATTAGTACATTGCAACGTACAAACAACAAATAAGATTTAGGCCTGAAGTATCTAAGACACAACTGAATACAATCCTATCTCAAAAACTCACCATATAATCAAAATGAAAATGTTAAATTGTTCAAGTGCCCAGAAAAGTTGATTGACATATTTTGGAAATGATCCAAATTATCTGAATCTCAAAATAACCAAATCTAAAAAGAAACACATTTTAAAAATATATACAAAACCCACCCATACAATTCAGTTTACATCTAACCATCCCATGTCACACAAAATGGCAGCTTATAATTGCTTTATTCATAGATTACGTAATGTACTAATGTCAGAAACAGATTTTCGTGAAATTTAATACAATAAAATACATTGCTGCCCAAAATGGTTACAAAACATATAACATTGAAAAATTGTACAAAAAACAGAAAAGGAAAAATAAAAAAAAATCTGAATAAGCTTAAAAAAGAAAAATAATTTTAAGCCGTTTGAACACATATTCAGAAACTTATTCCAAAAGTAACAATATAAAATTGGATATAGAACAACCAATAATTTAAAAGTCTCATAAACCTCCCAAAAAGATATTCCCCAGTGATAAATATGAAGGAACAGGAATATATGAAGCAGTGACTGTCCGAAGATATATAGGACAAACAGGAAGATCTTTCAAAAAAGATTTAAAGAACATATTCCCTCAACCAAACAAATTGCACATTTAACAAAATCTGAATCTAAATCTATCGAACACCTTATTCAAGCTGACCATGGATATTCTTGCATGAAAGATTACTTAAAATATTACACTGTTGTAAAAAGGGCCAATTATGAATTCACTTGAGCAATTTGAGATATACAAGAATTATAAAATCAACAATAAAATTTTACTAAATGAAAAACTTAACTTCGATTCAAACACATTGTTCGATACGTTGTTAGAGAAAAGCAAACCCCTCCATCGATTAGCATGATTGCCCATCTTCTGCAGTACGTATAGGAATGTTAGGCCCATTCAATGATATTTGAATTGACTCAAAGTATAGTGTGCAATTATTAATTTATTATTGTGTTTGTATTATTGTCCTGTGATTAAGTGTTTTTGTTTACAATTGACTATTAATGATTATCTGGCTACATAGCTTGAAAATGGCTAGATAGCCGAAACGGCTGTAGTACTTAGAAAATTGAATATTATAAAATGGTAAGTCACAAAATTTATATATTTTTGTTTGTTTAAAGAATACAATTTTGAAGAAACATTGAATTGAATAATTGTAAACTTATTTAACATTACAAAATCCGAATGGAATAAATTGTTATAATATTCTATTTCTGGTATTTCCAATTATTTTTGTGTTTAAATAAATACATAATTTGTGTTCCTACTTTAATCATTTTGTTGAACTTTGAAAACTTATTAGAAAAATCATTAAATTTTAATTTATAAAGAAAATACAGAAGATGCTTTATAATTACCTACCGAACGTGGTCTTTATAGCTAATAGAAATAAAAAAACAAGCTTTATTAATCTTGAATAATCATTTAAGATGAAATATAACAAAAACTACTTACTTTTGTTGTCTCCCCTTGTCAAGAACTCTTTTTGAAAAGGTTGAGGACGCCGAGGCCAAGAGAATAAACAATCTGTGACTAAATTACGCATAGGATCTGGAGGTCTACCAGCTTTACGTCGACCAATTAGAATAGACTGGCTAGAAGCTGTAGATGTAGATACTTAAAAAAATCCCAATAGAATTACACATTACGAATACCGAGATCAAATTAATAACTAAATAAAACAATACAATAAATACCTGTTGCAGATTGTTTGTATTTTGTAACTTATGCTGGCTAAATCATAAAATATACATAAAAATAAAACGAAGAAGAAATATTGGCAATCCAAACAAAAAGACTGAGACAGTGTTTGTTTTACTCTGGGGACATCAGTATAGTCAAGCCAGTATATTGAGATGTACAGCACACAATATATGATTTTTGTTTTTTTTAGAGGATAATGAAATGGAAAACAGGTTGAAATGGATTGAAATGGTTTGTTTCAAATTAAATAACAACTAGGGGCTCTGCCCCTGGACGCTTCGTGTCCCAACCCCGCCTCAGATGGCTGCTTCGCTTCGCTCACAGTTGGAAAATTCACTAAAGAATCTCGTTAATCTTTGGCTCGTTTGTACATAAGTTTGTAAAATTACGAAACCAGGCCTAAATATAGTAAAAATTATTGCAGGATTAACATAACCTCAATACTATATTTCAGAAATGAGCCAGGCCTATATTACAAAATTGACTATTAGAATTTATCCAACTTTGCCAAGTTTACCTTATTTTTTTGACAAAATAAGTTGTTAAATCAGGCCTTAACATAAATTTATTCTAATTCCAACGTGCTAAAACAGTATAAATTAGCTTGTTTTTAACAGTAATTAAAAACTATCCAATGAACCGCTGATAAAACAGTAAAAATTGGCTTGTTTATAAACAGCTGTTTTGATGGGCTTTATTTACTATTTCGTTGTTATTTTGTAACCAACACGGCAACCCATAAGATGCCACGTTAAAATTTTTCAACTTTTAAATTAGATTTTCTCAAAAAATTGCGTTTTTACACGAAATACAACTATATGGGTGAACTTAAAAATAAAAACTATACCTAAATACAAAATTTCTTTGAATTCGTTAAAGCCAATTTCGAGATCCGCGACAGATACAAAGATAGAAACAAAGATAGATACAAGAATTGCTCATTTAAAGTAATAGGATAATAATACTATTAAAAGTTTGTGTAAAATAGTCAAAATTGAAATAAACAAAAATTTAACGATTTAAAGAGAAATAATGATAACTATGATAAGAAAATGACTTAAAAATAATGTTGAGACCAAGCAAAAGGGATTATAATTAGAAAGGGGGGTTTATTAAAATAAAACAATGCGTTAAAAACGACAACTGTATAATTTCCAAGAAGCGACAAGAAATGCGAAATCGTACTTCGACCATTACTAGTTCCAAACTTTCGAATTAGACCTATAGAGTACGGATCAGCAAACCGTTGAAAAACAAAATTGTAGAAATATTTTAAAAATCAGACTTACAGAGGAAAAATAGCTGGTTTTCAAGTAGAGAAAGTTGAAAAAGGGAAAGTAGCGGGGAGGAGCTCGCAAATTTTCAATCGAAAGATCGTCACTTTTCTTTAGACCTGCGAAGCAAAAGACGTATTTTTGTGAAGCTAAATATTAACATGAAGGAATTTTGGTACGACTTGGCAAGATTAAACAGTAAATGATTTGAAAGTAAAGATAACTGCTGTAATCCGATTCAAACAAAATTAGTATCATTGGCAATGACTTAGAGGAAATATTTTTGAGAAAGAAGCTGCGGCAGGAACGGCTCAGTGATCCACATTACATTTGAGACGAAGGACAACACCTAGAGTAACAGCTAGACAACTTGGCAGCAGAAACTCAAGGGATCCAAGACAACTGACTTCGAGGAAAAACAGATCGACAAGATACAGCATCCCAGTACGGCAGAATTTCCATGAGAATTCAGGCATCCTGGCAAGGCAGGATCTTCTTGGAGTTAGCAGAAAGGGACCATCAGTCCTTCCTAGGAAACTTCAGTGGTCCATAAATCCTTACAGGAGCCGAAGTCAGCTATACCATATATAAGGTATCCGACGCTTATTTAAAAAAAAAAATATATATACCAAATTTAATTAAATTCTTTTCTAAAAAACATTAAGGAGAATAAAATCAATGTTAACTTCACTTTTTTAAATAATATAAATAACTTTCGCTCTGGTCAGTTTTAAATCATTTTGCATTAAGTATTACTTCTCATGTATAAAAATGTATCTCTCCATTGATATAAAGAAATTTGTTTTTAAATTGTTGGAATTTGCAAGGAGAATTAATTCAATATTAGTAGTTACCATAAATTTCCCTTGAGGAAATTATTGTAGTTAGCAATCCCATTTATATGTTTTCAGCTAATGATAGATTTAAATATTAAGTGCTCTAATTAAAAATAAGATTATTGAAAGTTAATAACGACACAATTCAGAACATATACTCTTCCAAACGGCACGACCCGAGGGAGGAGTCATCTTTTACAATCAAATTTAAGTAAAATAAAAGTGCGCTAGTTTCCAAAGTAAAAATTGAAATAAATCTGCATAAGGATTTTTTAATTAATAAAATATTTCCTGTGAGGCGAAACATCCCCGGTACATAAGGTTAAGGGCAATTTAAAAATAAAAGGCTCAGGCGTAACGTTTTAAGGTGATTGGTATTAAGCAAAACAGGTTATTACTTTTATAGTACAGGTTTTACTTTATATAATGTAAGTAGTGATTAATTTTCTTGGTATTATGACTTAAAAAAAGCTTTAAACAAATTTCTTACTTAACTACACAAGCAAAACTAAGTACATCAGCTCGTTTTAATATAAAAATATACTTACAAAATCTTGTCTTTGACATGGTGTGGCAGTTTTCTGGGCATTTTTCTCCAACTGCTGTGAGTCCAAACATGTAAGGACACACTTGAAGTTTGCGACAAACATCTTTACAAAATTCTTCAACTTTGTCAGAACTATTTACTATTTCTACAGTTGCTTTGTAAACATTTGCCTTATACCTTAAAAAAATAATATAATAAGTATTAGGCAGTAAAATATTAATGTTTAGTTTTTAACTAACGTTTAAAGCACATTATAATAGATATGTAATTCATTTGTCTTGATGAAAATAGTGGACAGGATAAAATAATTTATTTCACAAAAGTAGGCCAACTTGTGTAATACTTGTACTTCCTTTTGTACATGCCCATGTGTTGCTTATGTGTTGGAGATACCCCTGTAAAAATTTTGTAAATTTAAACCTTACTTAAATGGTGTTTTTGGTTTGGTTCTAATTTCTTCAAACAGGGTGTCTATCATACAAATTCAATTTCTTGGCTTTTGGGGGCTTTTAGGATATTTCAAATAGAAATGAGTGACCTTACTTTCAAGAAAATCAAAATATTGATTCACGTTTTACAAAGGAATCATATTATGTTCTTTATAATACCGTGAAGGTTTATAAAGTTTATTCGCTTTTACGAATTGCTGATATATATACAATATATAGTTTACCTTATACAGTAGTCGGAGCAATTCTTAATATTTTTGTACACTACAGCGCTGTTTCCCCGTTCACAGCCGGCTTCGTCAGGTGTAGGACTTAACACTTAAATAAAACAATACACAATAACACACACGATAACACGACACAATAATATAAAGTTTTATCGGATAACTCCTCGTCAAATATTTCATGAAATAAATATTTGCGTGGCCACGGCATAGTTACTGTGCTTCCCGTCGGGAAAGTATATACTGGTTAGATACTTAATAAGAAATGATATCACAGAAAACAAGCCATTAAATTAATATAAACTAGAATAGTTTGTGAAACCAAACAAATAATCTGTATCCATGTTCAAAAGATTTGTTTCGCCACTCTCCAGTACAAGAAAAGTTCACTCACTAGGTAATAGTTTAAGAACTGGTTTATTACGATTCACAGAACCTCTACTGTTTATTACACGTATCGATCAAAAGAACGGCTCCATCAAATGAACTAGATGAATCGAACCAAATGGTTAAATAGATTTGAACTTTGAATCAGAGTTGTCACATGTTTTAGACGTGTGATTCATACAATACAGCACAAACTGACATGGGAAATTCAGTTTTAGGCAGGGAAAAACAGCGATCTTACAACAAATCGTGACTTTTTGGAGACTTTTGTGACCTTTTACCCAATTTGTGACTTTTAGGGGACTTTCGTGACTTTTGGGTACTGGTAGACACCCTGTCAAATAATAAAACTTATTTTTAATTTCAAATATTTTCTTTTAAGATTATAAGTTCAGTTTGGAAAAAAAAATCTTAAATATACATTTTTATCTAAATATTAACCATTTCATTCACGGGTTTGTAAAAAAGCGTGACTATTCACCAAATCAGTTAATAAAAAAAATAAATACATATTTTTAACTTACCTAATTTATAACAATCTAAATGTTACATGTTTGGCAATACTTTCAGCAATATTTTTAACAATTTCACTATACTTTTGCCTATGTATATACTATATATATATGATTATTTTAAAGTAGAAGTTTAGGTGTTTTAAACTTTACATAATGCAAGCTAATAAACATTACTTACAACGAAATACACTTCAAGAAACTGCCTCACTTAGGTTATACCAATTACGCAAAACTGACACGTACCAAGTAAAAACTATGAAAACTGAATAAGTCACCAAAAACAACAGCAGACTTGAATTACACAGATATATCTAACAAATTCAACCTACCATGATCTTTGAGTGATAAATTAAAAAACAAATCTATGTGCTTTATGTGTATCTAATGAAATTCTAGTAATATAGTATTCACGATTTCAGTTTTCTTCAAATAAAACATTATTTTAAAATAAACAACTAGGCACAACTTTATAAACACAATCAAACAGTGCAGTTACAAGAATCAGTTGCCATTAATTTTTGTTCACGCAGAAGTAAAAGAAACAGTCACCTTTCATTTTTGTTCACCCAGAAATACAAGTCCAAAGACCCAAGAGGTAAGTTTCCCTCTTGCCTCTTGACTAGAAACCTATAAATAATGTATTTCTATGTTTGGGAAACCGAAGTGAAAACGATTTGAGTTTAGATTTTTCAAATCGGCAAAGTTCAAGATTTTTTTACTGATTAATTCTGACAGTTTCTACGTAATAAAATAAAACTAAATTCTTAAACTGAAATTTGGTATCGCTTCAGTTTTGTTACATGATGGATGTGAAATAAGTTGTTAATACTTACTTTGCTTTTAAAACTTCAAGACGGCTGCCAGGTTTAGGTGTGCCACTGAGTTGTAATTCTTTCAATACTCTACTTGATATATAAGCTACAGAAATGATCAATGTTAGTACTTCCTTTAACACCATAAACACTGGACCTGGTCCTACTGATTTGGGTAATTGTGCCAGTCGGCCTTTGCTTAAGAATGGGCCCGAGAAACATTTGTGGTTAAAATATATTTTTGAACACCAAGCACTGGATTTTATCTCTGTATTGCCATTGTCTTTCCTTTCTTCATACCTGTAGATAACAACAAGAAATATCTGTTTATATAACAGGAGGATCAAATATTGTCATGATCAGTAAATTAATCAAACCACATTCAGAGAGATAACATTGCCAACAATAATACAAGTTATTTCAGACATGTAGGTAAAATTTATTAACCCATGATTATTTTTGATAGCAAATTACCAGACAGAAAAATCATAGAGAACATCAAGTCAAAATAACCACTGTGTTGGAATATTATCATTACGTAATAAAAAAGACCAAAGTTAATATTATGAAAAAATTGAAGTGTCAGCATAAATAAGTGTTTCGCTTAAAAAAAAAAAAAAAAACAAAACAATGAAGTTATAAATCGATTTTACATTACAAACCAAATAAGGCTTGTCAGAAAAATATAATTCCAACTAGATTACGGACCAAATCCAGTCCAGATGGCAGAAAATCCGGAAATAATAATAAAAAATACATACAAATAGTTTAAAGTGAATACAATAAACAGTAAAGTCAAAAATTGATTTTAAAACAGTTTGGATAAGAATAAAAAGTGAAATTATAACAAAAATATAAATTAAATTAAGTGCTTATATACTCACTCATTTATTAGCAACGGATACTTAAAAATTTAATTTTTCTCATACTACAAAATGTCAATACATTAATTAGAAAACCCAGAACAGAAATAAAAGTTTAAAATTTGGATTTATTCATTAATATCACTTAAATTGGCTCTTCCTATAGTTTCTATTGTTTACAAGTCAAGATACAGTTTATATATTTTTTGACATAGTATTTATTTTCTAATGTACTCGTATTAAAGAGTATTCAACATTAAACCATGATGACAGATGTTGTTACATGTTTTGTCAGAATTTTAACCTCGATTATTACTTTTCCCCTTTATTATTTTTATAGAACAATTATTATATTTACATTACTTGAAGAAATTTATTACAAAATTTAATATCGCCCAGGCATTTTACCCCTTTAAGTACTATGTATGTTTGATAGTGCAATCTCTGGCCTGGGGTTTTCTTGGTCAAAATTTCCCTATATGGTTTTTTCTTCAGTCACTATTTCCACTAAACTTTCAATTTTACAAAAACAATGTTTTTGATTATTATTGTAACAAGTCAGATAAATCACTAGAACTATCCTTTGTTAATATTTATTTATGTCATCTGTGCAGATCCCTTCTGCCGTGCATTTTAAAGTTACACATTGACAGTTGACGTGAAAAGTGTTGCAATGTTTAAGAAGAAATATAGATGAAAGAGAAAATCACCATGAAAATATATACAAAAAAAAAAAAAAAACTGAAAAAAAAGCCAATATCTATACTATAGTCGTATAACTAAAAATTGAAACTGTAATCAACCATATATTGGCTTCTGGGAAGCATTCAGGCAACCTATATGAGGTATGCAATTGTGGGACTTCAAAGGTTAAGTGCTTAGTAATATTATGTACACATTGGGGCAGAGTGGAGCAGTGGTTTAATTTGTTCATCCAGTTTGTTTCAACTAGAGCCTCAAGAACAGTTACTGGTGTTCTGTTTACAGTAGAACTCCAATTATCCGGATCGCCAATTATCCGGATCAGATTTAAATAAGAACATGGTCAAACAGATGCAAGACTTGGCGGCGTGGAATTGATTTAAGGTAGCAAAACAGTTGACTCTGCCTCGTATGTTCAAAAAATAATGTACCGGTATTTCACAGTGATTTAGTATTGTTTTTAAATATTACGTAATGTAAACATTGTCATTGATATTGTTTTTCATAATAAATACCGTAAATGTTCTCTATTGTGTTTTGTTTACGTTTTTCTCCTAAAAACGGCCTTTTTTCGAGAAAAATCCAATTATCCGGATTGGGTCAGGTCCCAATTAATCCGGATAATTGGAGTTCTACTGTACTTACACTATAACCTGTTTCCCTGTCTTCTTCAGTCTAACTGGCAAAAAGTAAAGATGTCAAGCATCAAAACAAATAAAGTTACACTGTACAATGTATAAATTGCATTTTATTTACTTATCAAGCAACGAGAAATATTATTTACTTACTGAACTGCACGTTTAAACTGACACATTTTAGGAGCTCTTAATGGATATGAGTTGCTTTCACTCCAGCCCACAGGAAAGATATCTAATGAATCAATATTAAAGATAATATTTTGCTGTGATCTGTAAACAGAGAATAACCATTGAAACTTAACGTTAAATATATTATATCCTTAAGCCCCGGTTTGTAAGACCACGCCGAGCGTCCGATGCGATTGTTGAACATGATGACCACGTTAACGCTAGAACAGAGTGAATGCAAGAGCATTGGCGTGGTTTCTTAGCTGTTCGAAGGTCCGGCGTGATATCTCAGCGTGGTACGCTGGGTGTTTCACGGCGCAATAAACTGCTTTTAATTTCTTTAAGCAACTTGTTTTTGTAACTGTTGTGAGATATTTAGCTGTATTAACTTATTTTTTTACTGTGTATACTTAACACTATGGAGTCTAAGGTTTTCACGAGTGAATTGGATGATAAGTTGATAATCCAGTTCTTTACGATTTTTCACAAAAAAACTACAAAGATGCCATGGTGAAAAACAATGTTTGGAAACAAAATTTCCGAGGAACTTGTGAGAGAAGATAATAATTCTATTTTTAACTGTATTGTTTAAACTGTGAACTAACAAAAATAAAATATTAAGCCTTTCTTAATATAAAATAAAGATGAAACATTATGATGCACGGCAAGGGTACAGACATAGTACAGCCAAAGAGAAACATAATTTTTCATTTTTTTCTTTTGTAGAACAAATTTAAAGTTTTACTTTATTATTAAATGAGATTCTTAAAAAATAAATTACAGACATTTAAACGTAAGTTTACATATTTTAAATTAAAACAATATTTTTACATCTGCGTTAAAAAAACCTAAAAATTACATATTTATCAGAGGCAAGTTCCAAGCTATAAAACACAACTACATTTTACTATGAGTGAAGTCCTATGTGCGTTTAGACACTTTTTCTAATGGCATTGAGCTGCCAAACCACTGAACCATTTTCACTGCAAAAGAAGTCTTAAAACTTGTCTCTTAAACTATAAGCTAACTGAGTTGCTTCCCTGCCAGTTGTTGGTTGTGATAAAGAAATTAGGTTTGTTGTAGATTGTGGAAGGTTCTCTTATTCCTCACTGGGACAACAAATGTTTGCTATTCTCAGTAGGTTATGTAAAATGCAAGCAGATAGAATAAGATCATCCACAGTTTCAGACAGGATTGAAATTGGCGTGACGAATACCCTAAAATATTGGCATAGTATCCCAAATGCATTTTCACTGCATCTTTGGGCGCGGGAGTGTCGGTATTTGTACACAGCTTTTGTTTCGTCTTCTTTTGCTTGTTGCCTTTGATATGGTTTCATAAAGCAAGGGGTAAACACAGCATTTCCAAGCAAATCATGGTTCATCATAATATCTGTTCCGGGAAGTGGAGTTGGATCTGGAAAAGGGAACGTTCTTTGTGAAACTGCTTTTCCAAAAGTGGATTTGGGAAGAATACCTGAGTCTCCCTCTTGCCCATAACAACCAACGTCAACAACCAGAAACTTATAATTATGATCAACCAGTGCAAAAAGTACGACAGAAAAATAACCTTTATAATTGAAAAATTTTGAGCCCATATTGGCAGGACACTTAATCCGAACGTGTTTCCCATCTACAGCCCCCGAACAGCTGGGAAAGTTCCATTTCTCCCAAAACCCTTGAGCAGTTGCTATCATCATTGTCTTACTTTTATTGGGAATTTATCTTTAATTGTCAAAAGTATAAGTGTGAAATAAATCAGTAGACAATCTAAAGTAATCTCTGAACTTTGCTTTATCATCCATCAGATTTTTTTTTAAATTAATATTTTAAAACAACCTTATTCTGCTCTACCCTTGAAAATGGGATGAGTTTCGTTCCTTAAAAAGCTGTTAAGCAAATTTCCTCTTCTTCCTCTAACACCAACAACATAGCAACATCAATAATTCTGACACTCGCAACTATATCTAAGGTCTAGTTGCTTTCACAGAGCAAGCTAAAAATAGATTCGCGCCTTCAAAAACGCGCTTTTTACAAACCAGTATCACGTTGAATCACTGCGTGGTGTAAGTAACGGCGGCTTCACCGACTTGCCGGTCTTGAACATCCCGGCGTAGTTATCGCGGCGTGGTCTTACAAACCGAGGCTTTAACAAATAACACTTATGTATAATACTACAATAGATTTAATAACAGAAAGAAAATTTAAATAAAAGACATTCAGATTAATTAAATATAAAAAAAATTTTAAGCTAATAATAATTGTGTACAGGTACTGAAATAATCAAAGGAGAAAGTATTTATTAGTTTTTGGATTTGCCATATTGAATATTGTTAATTTAACCCTGTTGGGACCATCTGACGATATTTCATCAATTTTAAAATATGGGGTGCAAACAATTTAATTTAACCTAAATTAAATAAGTAAAAGTAATGAAATTATTATTTTTGAAGACTAATAATGTAACTTCTAATAAATATAATAATAATTATTAAAACATAATGTGAATAAATAAGTTTAAGCATATAAACAACTGTTTTAATGTTCGACGCATCTAATACACAGCAATCAGCTGTGTAGGACTAAGAATTCTATAAGAGTAGTGTCTCTGGGTTTAGTCGTAAACAGACTATTTAGACTGGAATGTATTGTTATTTGAGTTTTAACGTTGTGTTGTGTTTATTTTACTTCCAGCATTAGGTTTTTATTTCTAAATGTTTTATTTGCCATCAAAATGTGTGATGACAGTGACTTTGTTCCTTCGAGTGAAATGAATAGGTTAATGGATGTTGGATAGTGATTTATGTAGCGAAAATAATACAGATATTTGGGATAATTCAGATGAAGACCCCACTTTTAACAGTTCTCTATATCATAATTTCTGGGTAATTTAAGTTTGTCAACTATTACCGACAGTAACAGTGAATACATAGGCCTATAGTTTCCAACATTTGTAAGCAGGTTTTGAGTGATAATTCAGATATGGACAATGGATCAAGTGATGCAGTTGATGATCCATGTGATATCTGAAGTAAAGTTGAAGATTATTATGAAAATAATCAAACATTTTCTTTCAATGAATTAATGCAAATTTTTACCTGAGCCAAAAAATTTCCCTACCCCAGATCGAAAACATATGGATTATTTTAAACCTTTTTACTAATTCATTATTAACATTATTTTGTCAACAAAACTGTGTTTAGTGTGTTAATTCCACAACGTTTCAAAAGATTTAATGTGAATATTTCACTTCCAGTTACACCAATTTCCAAAGCTAGGTTACAAGTAAAGTTTAGAAAAATGTTTCATTATATTTGTTGCTATATTTTGTTTGTTTAAGTATTTATCTTTACGAAAGTTTCAGGATTAATAGAGAACATAATACAAAATGATAAAAATGCTGTTTCCCACCATAAAATGTTTGTATAAAAAATAGGAAAATTATTAAAAACTTTAATACACCATTTATTTACTTTTTCTTTCAATTTTGGCTCAAAATTATAAATTACTTTTAGCTAATATGTTATTTCAACCAAATATGTACTTCGTTCTTCATCGTGCACTTCATCACACCCTTCATTGAATTGTCAGACCCATCTTCTCGCCACTGAATCACTCATTCAATTTTCTCCATAAACCTCACAGATTTGTCGATAAATGTCAATTGGTTGAACCTTCTTTTCATTCAAAAAACGAATGACAGATCTGATTTCACAAGCGGCGGGATTTTCAATCAACGCCGACAATATAAACAAGCACAAAGCATACACAACCAACAGAAATCTCAAAATGGTGTTATTTCCTTCTCCTTGACTCGGAGTGACGGAAACGGATGTGCGGAATTGGGGTTGCAGTGCTGCCGCATGGATATAAATAGAAACCGATCTTATTTTCTGAACATACCTCGTAAAATAATAAATGAATACTTGCATTTGTAAAATTGTTGAATAAAATGAAAGAAAAATAAAACTGATTCCAGCATTTTTACTTCAGTTTTCACATATTACTATATACCATGGATTTATTAATTTTAAGAATGTTAATTTATTTTAAGGTTTCAGATGGTTTAAATTATTTTTAGAAAATGGTGATAGCTAGAAGACGTTTGGCATTAAAATTAAAGGAAAAATTGAGTTGTGTTTTGATTGTTTGAACAAATTAAAGCAGTACTGTATATAAGGCGATAAAGCAAATACTATTATATTGTATCTAAACATGTGGCTTGTACCTAATTCAGAGGAAGAAAACCATGTCATTTAACTTACGTTTCATCAGAGTCCAATGACACCCATAGAAGATGTTGAGTTAGCTTTTTCACTGTTGATACACACACTTGATGTTGTCTCTCAGGATTGACTGCTTCAAGTTTCATTCCTGGAGAAATTCCGAGATCATCTTTGAGTTTGGGTTTTATGGGAAGCGGTGCTGCTATATTTCCAGATTTAGCAAGATACTCGGACCAATCAAACTCTTCCTTCTCTGGTACCCAACCTTTTGGGCTAGTTAGTTTTATATTGTTTTCCCTGGCCCAACCTATAGATCATATTCAATTGTTAATGTTATTAAACATAAATTTACTTATCAGGTGAAAAATTGAGTGCTTACGTATTATACGGACCAGTAACTTTTATCCACAATTACCACAGAAACCTTTAGCACTGGTTTCACGATACAACATTAAAAACCCACTGTTGAGTCAACTCGAAGCCAGTCATCCGCAAAAGTGAAGCGAGTCTACAGGATCCAAGAAGAGCGAAATACAAGCATCACTTCACCAGTGTTGGCTTGGCATCAGAGAACAGTTTGGTTTGTGAATACTGTGTTTTAAAAGTAAAAAGTGATAGTAAAACAGTGAATTGTAAACTCAAAACATATTGTTAAGTATCCTATAAAATCCTTACATCAAACCATAGCAGAAATATTTTAATGCAATCAATTTGAATTTAAATAGACTGAAAACTTTCAAACATCAATCCAGTGCTAATGACTTATATTCTTCATGAACAATAGATGCATTTTTAACAGTTGAACTATAATTTACATTACTGGAATTTTTCATCAAATTAATATTTTTTGTTTTAAAACTAAACTGATTAATGCGGAAGATAAACTTGTTTAAGATAACACGATCAAACTACTCCCTGAGATATAAAGACTTAATGCAATTATAAATGTCTTTTTGAACTTTTAAACATTTCTATAGTTAATAATTGAATGAACTAATTTTATATGTATTTATGTACATTCTAAACATTTTCTTGACAACCTAATTAAAACTACAAACTTTGTACATCTGTATCAGATTACTTTATTTCTTACTTTATGATAGTTGTGAAGGCTCATTAGCCTTAAGAGAATAGTAAGAACCCAAATCGTAATAGTGCTCTACCGACTATATATAGGTAATGCGATGAAGCATTATTAAAATTAAAAAGCAGAGATATGTTATAAAATGACTTTACAATGTTGGCATAAAAAATAAAGTGGAAAATAATAAATACAAACTGTTGTACACCCTTCTTTATGCACACATTTGTTACACTTCCAAAATGGATATTCTTCCCAAAAATACAGGTTCATGTATAACTTTCACAATTCCTTTTATCATGTAGCAATCCATTAGTTTGCAAAAAACGAATGGAATTACTCTCGTTTGAGGGCAAGTCCTACAACAACATTGTTACGTATTCGAACAGTGCACACTTGAGGTAAACAACACTACTGAGCAAACAGGAGCAGGCCAGTCTCACAGCAATGCCAGATTTCCCTGGAAGTAAGAAGTGCTACCAACAAATAAGTTTAGAAACTAAAAACATACTTCGATTGCCCAGGTTAAGTTAGTTCCATGTTTTTGTTTTAATTGTGGAATAAAGTTACTGATTTTTATAAATTCATAAGTACCAAAAAAATTTTGAAACTAAAAAGTATACTACAAAATAATTTCTTCATTATCTTCGAAAAAAATTTTACATTATGTCAACAATTCTGGTAGTAGTTCTACCAGTACAAGTAAATATTGTCATAACTTAAGAACAAATTATGATCAGATTTTATGTTAAACTTATCATTAGTTTTTGAGTTATACAAGTGTCTTGCATTTTGATAACTTTCATTTAAGGGATGTTAGGCCACAAAATAAATATTTGATATAATACGTTTATTTACTTTTAAACACATTTTAATGACAATTTCACAATCTTCAGTGATGCACAAGCTACATTAATAGTTGAAACGTGTTTGAGTAAATAAATTTATTAGCTGACAGAATCAGTGTTCAAGTTCTATCAAGTATAGGCTATTTATTGTCTCACAAGTCAAGCTCAATATTTATTTACTTAATTATTAATGAATATGAATTTAAATAATAAATATTAACCTTACAACTGGCAATGCAAACTTCCCAGGACACAAAAAAGGACCAAAAATTCATATATACAATTAAAAAACTGTTTGGTGTAAAACTGTGAAAGTTATTAGCTCAGAAAGCAAAAAATGTTCAGTAACGGAACCAAAAATCCGTTTTAGGCCTACATAAAAAATAGTAAAACATTTTTGTAATTTTTTTCAAAATATACAAAAGTTTTGTAATTTAGTTCTAAACAGATGTGCATAAAAATATATAACAATTTAAATATTATTTTGTTTCAGAAGAAACAGGTTTTATGTACTTATTGCAAGACCACTAATAAAATTCATCACTAAACAGAACTGAAATTATATCACTTTTATATAAAACTAATTTCACTTACAAACTAAATCAGGTTTACCTTATATCAAACGAAAATACAGATTTTCCACTTCAAATCAATATAAAAATCATTATATTGATTTGTAATAGATATATCGATTACAAAGTGAGCGTTCTCATTGGTTGAAAACTGTCCAATTCCAAGGGTTTAAAAAAAAAAAATCATATCTGAGAAACTATAAGAGTGACGAATGAGTGGAAGGCAGTTATAGAAAGTTAAAATTTTGACAAATCCAATTATTTTGATAATGTGTCTAAATTTTTATGGTTATGTGCCTTGAAAGGTGAAGAATTTGAGTAGTTTCCTTATACTTTATCATGCGACAACAGTTGATTTAGACAACTACAATTTTACAACAATGATTGCATGTAAATATTAGGGATGGGTCGATTCTCGATACCGATACTTTAGCTTTGGTATTGGTATCGAGAATCGATAGCCGAAACTCGATACCGATTACCAATACCAAGAGATATTCGGTTGTCAGACCTGCTCGTTCTCGTATTT
This sequence comes from Philaenus spumarius, assembly GCA_018207615.1. Lineage (NCBI taxonomy): Eukaryota > Metazoa > Arthropoda > Insecta > Hemiptera > Aphrophoridae > Philaenus > Philaenus spumarius. Next base: position 19,158 of record JAGFPH010007201.1, on the reverse strand, counting down.
AGGACGGACTCCCCGACGGAGACTCCGTGAATGTAATCTCCGGTATTTGCAATCGCATTCTCTGTATTTTAACTCAATTCAGCATTTAACAAAAATATCAGTAGGGAAAAATGTAAAACACTATTAATTTTATGTATGAAGACATTTTCCCCAGTAAAATGTTTTAGGCAATTGTTTCCTTTGTTGTAAACGCTTCTTGTTTCATTTTTATTCATGAGTAGGCTAGACTGTTATTTGTACACAAGAAGTCTAGTAGGCTCAAGGTCAACCACTTATGGATTAATTTGTTATCGTGCCTATTTATAGAACTAGGGTGGTTACGGTTTCGAAAAATAACACATTTTATAGATTGGTAACAAAAGTATTTAAACTTTAAAATAATAATTCTATTTGTTTGAAGTTGGGTAAAACTTTTTGGGACTTACGTTACTCGTGATTTATGATTTTTATGGGAGTCCTGACAGAAATCCTATGTTTTACTTTTTATTCATTCCCGAAAATAGCGACGTTTAATTTCCACTTTTTCCAAATTTTACAACTGTCATCTAAATAACATTTTCGTTGTCCTTAGCCGTTGTAATTTAAATTAAGTTTTAACGCCGGCGTTTTATAAAATTAGCGCTGATAATATTCGGACGTCATTTTATTTTAAATACTATTTCAACAATGGTAGTTCATAAAATTGGCACAAATAATTGTATTCCGGCATCGATTTTTTTCGGGCATTCACTGTGGTACTTAAATCATGTTTTATCACTAATATTTCATAAATTTTACCTAATTGTATTTGGGTTTCGTTATATTTCGTGCTAATTGTGTTTGGGCGTTAAGTTCTTCCATGGACATTCGCTATTATATTTTAAATAATATTTTGCACGGTTTTTGTTCAATTGGACTAATTGTATTTGGGTAACAATTTCTTATGCGGACATTCCATTGTTCTCGGGAGTAGGGTTGTTCGCGGACATTGCGTTTGAATGCCGACGTTTTATAAAACTAGTGCCAACAATATTCGAACGTCTTATTCTTTTGCGGACATTCGTCATTTTATTTTAAATAACATTTCAACAATGGTAGTTCATAAAATTGGCACTAATTATATTCGGGCATTGATTTTTTGCGGGCATTCACTGTGGTACTTAAATTAGTTTTAATGCCAGCGTTTTTTTAAAGTAGCGCTTATAATATTCGGACGTCGTATTCTTTTGCGGAAATTCGTCATTAAATTTTAAATAATATTTCACCAATGGTAATGGTTAATTGTAACAGATAATTCTCTAATAATATAAAGCTGTTGAGTCAGTTTTTTTAATTTTATATAATATAAAGCTGTTGTACTTTTTTTCGCTGTTAGTATTTCAATTTTTTTTATTGGTATCGGGAATCGATTTTTCAAAGTATCGGTATCGAAAAATCTGGTATTGGCCCATCCCTAGTAAATATATGTTTAAGAACAAATTTTTAAATACAAATTAAAGTTTGAAACATTTCCTTTTCAATAATGTCGGTTTTTGTAGATTGGATTATTTTTAGTGGGTCCATAAAATAAGCAGATCAAGTTGGTATGTTGTAACTATTACCAGTGGAGTAGTTTGCCACTTTTAGAGTTAATTGTTTTAACTTTAACTTGAAAAATATTATGTTTTATAGTATTACTGCTAAATGCCAATCTTTATTAACCCTCCAAGCGCTAAAGTCGCATTTGTGATACTTATAAATCAAACTGTAGTGCAAAAGTCGCATTTGCGACTTTTCTATAGAGGTTTCATAAAACGGGCCTCAAGTCATCATTTTTCATTCAATCTGAGAGTTTCTTATATGGTTTTGTCAGATATCGATTACTACAGTACAGTATTAAGTTTAAAATCGATACTTTAAAAAATGTAATTTTGGTAGCATTGTAAAGTCAGCTGTTTTAGTGCACACATCTGTATCTGTGTTAGACACTAGACGTTTTTGTCTCTTGTAATGAACCACAATAATTTGTTTGGAAGAGTAGAGTGTTACAGTTTTACATTTTCTTGTTCAGAATGAAATTGTACAACTTTTGTATATCTTTTAATTTATACAGTGAAATTATGAAATTATTTTTAGTGGGTGGATATCTGAACAATAAATTTTAAAATTGTGCAAAACAACCCGCTGTGAAAATCTAGGATTAAAAGTACAACAATTATCTTAAGATAAAATACAAAATTTGTGCTTTTCTGATTATAATGATGTATAATAAGTCTATTTTTACTTCTAGTAAGAATTTTATACATATTTTTTTAAATATACATGCACGCCGCCTTAATTGAAGAGTATTATAGTCAGCTCTTGGAGGGTTAATTTGCTAAAATTGTGATGACATTTTTACAATACATTTAAGTATACAAAAATGTTTAGTAATTCTATTCAAGTGTAAACCTGTTATGATTTGCATATACTTCGGGCGCTGGGTAAGATTTAAAAAATATATCAGACACTTAAAGGTAGGAGGAAGTATGACAACACTCAAGAGTCATATGACTGTTACAAGTTGAAATGATATTTGTAAAACTTCATTGTTTTAACTACAAATTTTTATATTTAAAAAGATAGTTTAAAAATAATTATATTATGTACATTTTTTCTGAATATTTGTTTAGAAAATAAGAAACCAATTTCTTACCAACTGGAAAAATGTATGGATGCATGGTGGAAGCAAGCCATGTAAATCTAGTTTCAGTTCCATCAATAGCAACAAGGAAGTGATAACTGTCAAACACTTTGATAACACTGGCAGGGAAAATCTCCTTCATAGTGCCTGGATGAACAGCTTCTAGTTTCATACCAACATTTACATCATGCGGACGAAGGTTTGTTTTCATCTAATCAAAACAATACTCTGCTAATAATATCCTTTATAAAAAAGAAATTGTTTATTACCTTTCATTTACCATTTTAACTTCATTTATTCTTGATAAAAAAATAGTCTATTTACACACTTCAATTTTTTATTTATAAAGCAATTAACATTTATAATATTCTTCACAATTATAAAATAACCTTTTTATGGAATCTTTTTGTTTTCAACAAAGCAAAAATCTGAAAATTCTAATATTTTTTTCCATTTCTTCTTCTTTTTTACATATGTTTACAAAACATCTGTTAAATGAACAACCAATTGGTTGTACTGTTATATGTTAAATACAAAATAATCTACTTTACAAATACACATGACAAATTAATGGAAATTAAATCATGTTGCATTACAGTAGAACCTCTTAAATCCAAACTAATTGAGGCTGTAGATGGTTCGGATTTGAATTTGTTCGCATTAACCGAAAAATATGCAATACTTTTCATAATAACCAGTGCTCCTTACAGTATACGGCTGTAAAGTGGGGGAGGGCAGTCTTATTTGACGTACGACGAATATGAGGTTAATGTCCTTGACGCAGAAGGGAGTGGCCAACTGTGACCGTGATTAGCGCCTTAGCAGGAAAAATAGCATACTCCCCTAGACCTACATTCCAGTTAGTTCACTGGCAATGTCTATTACAGTGTTGTTTTGTATGTTTCTCGCTGTTACGAATTTATTTGAGTGTTGTTTGTTCTTGTTATTGTAGTGTTGTTTTCGTAGAGTTGTTATTGTTGAGTTTTTAAGTTAAGTTTTGATCAGTTTATTTTTTCCGTTTATAAATTTATCGCGAATTGTATTTGCTTTTTTTAAAGTTATGGCAAGCAAACGAAAGTACAGTTCTTGTACTATAGAAGAAAAAATCAAAGCTTTAAAGCGATTAGCCAATGGGAAAAGTTTGACAAAGTTAGTTGCCGAGTTTGGTGTTGGAAAAGCAGCAGTCAGTGACTGGAAAAAGAATCGTGTCAAAATTGAACAGTTTTGCAGTGTAACTAGTGAAAAATTTCAAAACAACGCATCGGACAACAGTCCCACTAAAAACTTCTTTCTCATGAGGAATCTTCTGCGCCGGGTTTTAAAATGAACAAGCCGCATCTCACAGTTTTGGCCTGCAGCTACGCCGCGGGATCAAACAAGTTTTGATTGAAGGTGATTGGTAAATTTGCCAAACCATGAGCTCTTAAATTATTAATGTGAATTTTATCCCTGTTTATTATAGACTGAGATCTGAAGGGGGTTGAGTATGAATGGAAAGCCTGACACAATTTTATTTCTGATTATTGTTATAGGCACTGATCATGAAAAGCCATGATGTCGCCCCCCAGCGTGATCGACAACACCAGGGGGAGGGGGGAGGGAATATGGCGGGGGCACCGTTTATTAAAACGCTGATAACTTTGAGAACAGTTCAAGATAGAACATTGATAAAAGCGACAATATACTCCATAAAATACGAGCTTTAAAAAAGGTTATTACGTTTATAGTCGTATAGATGTTGGTTTATGAGTAAAGAGCATTTTTATTGGTAAATGAACAAAAATGGTGATTCAAATAAGCAAAACCAATAGTTTTGTACTAAGAAAATCACTAAATAGGTCAAAATAGACATTTACGTTATTAAAAGTGCTTCAATAAAATATAAGAAAGCATGTTGATCAGTTAATGCTACTGCAGAGGTGTTTTACACGAAGCATTAATATATACAAGTTCATGTTGCCATGCAGAAATTTGACCGGATTTTGTAGAGGATATACTATAGTTCAGTCAGTTTGTATATCCATAGATGCAAAAGGTAGGGTAGTTCTGATTTTTGGAATGTTGTATGTATAGGGGCACTATTTAAAATTCCAAGTTTTCGATCTCGGCGGTGATCCACGTGCGTCACCGGCGATGAAAAACCCCACATTTTTTACCTTGTTCCAGGTTTTTTAATTTTTAGTATAAAGGACTGGTTTAGATAAAATAAAACCTGAACACAAAATCTCACAATAAATACGTTTACTAACCTCAAACGCGTTTCAACGACAATGTCGCCATCCTCAGTGATGCATGGGCTACAGTAACCAAACTATAACTCAAACTATAACTTTAAGGACTGGTTTGACAAAAAAAAATCATTTGATCCTTTTTTAAAGAACAGTAAATTCACCACAATTTAAAATGAAAATCATTTTCCTGAGGATAATACTTTTCGAGCTACAGCCATTCAAATTTCATGCAAATTTTCAAAATTTTTTAGTTTTTCAATAGCATTTGTGTTTTTTTCATCGTGAAACAAGGGTTTTTCAGCAAAACTGATAAGGATTAACTTTAAAGTAGAGAAATATAACTTTAATATGCGATTGAAATAGGATTTCTACCATGAATAGCTTCTGAGATACATCTGTTTGAATTTTGGGCACACTTCCAAGAAATAAATAATATGGAATGTAAAAAAACCAAAAGTAATTGAAAGTTTTTAGTTGTTAGTACAAGGGTACAGTTACGTACAATAACAACAAATTACATTACATGAAAGAGTTTATATTTAGGAAAATAAAAAATGTTATATAACATCTTTTACAGTAAAATATTACAGTTGTCGTTATTTTTACTTTTTCATTTAACAATGCTTTCCTTTTAGTGATATCGAATAGTGAGTATTGATATTCCTATTATAGGAATCAGAACAAGGCTTCGATCCATCACTGCTGCAACCGATGGATTAGGAGGTGCTCCAGAACATAAAACTAAGCTACCGAAAAATGCTTCTGCGATATCTAATTGAAGAAAAAGGATCTCTTTCTATAATTGAAAAGCTGAAGAAGGTTACAATAAAAGATGCTGTTTACTGGGTCGCAGAATCGTGGAACAATTCAAGTGGCAATTTACGGCAAAGATCTTAGAAGAAGATTTGGCATAGCCTTAAATTAGAGAAACCTCCTACATTTAATACACAAGATGATGAAACTGAGATCATTCAGCTTGTTGAACAGTTACCAGGATGTGAGAAAGCTGGAGAAGGTTGACTAGAAGAGTGGGCAACAGAAGATGTCAATAAAGAATGTAGCGAACACGATTTAGTGAATCTGGTCCAGGATAAAGATAACGACAATGTAGCAGTGACAGTGAGAGAGAAGAAGCTTCAACAGACGTTGTGACTCATTCTGACGCTGCCACTGCTATGGATATGACAGTGAGCTACTCTCCAAGCAACATGCAGGCTCAACGCCAAATGACATCACGTTTATGCGAAGTTGGCGCACAATTGCCTCCTCGGGAAGGTTTATGTCGTTGCGACAGTTGAAGATAACTGATTTCAAGTGAAATAGTTTTGTAGTGATGGTGTTTGATTTTTTAGGTATTTTATAGCTTTTTTCAAAGAGTTTTTCCTAAACAATTTGAATTGCCAACTGTATTCTGTTTTTCAATCCTGCTTAACGTAAGTAGACACATGTACTGTAGATTGCTATTGTACTGTAGATTGTAAATGATAAGTTATTACTCATTTTTTATTAACTTATATAGAAAAAGGTTATATCCTAGAGTTTGAAAATGTTTTATTACATAATAAATAAGTTTTTAAATTTTTTTCATTTTTTTTTAACATTCATTTATAAAAAAAGTTTGGAAACACGTTCAGAGTTCACGGGATTTTGTATTTGCGGGGTTTGGATTTGTGAGGTTCTACTGTATATTATTTATAATAAATAAGTTACACAGAATGAGGTGACCAGACAATGTTTATGTATTGAATATGACTCTCGATATCTTTGGCCTCTATCTTAGATCTGAAAATAATATAAAATGAAACATATGTTTTGTACCTTTATCATGTGCTCAGACGAGTTAATGTTACTTCTCACAATGTTTTGGTCTTTCATTTGAATTATAATAAAAAATATAGAAATTAATTAATTTAACTTGTTACTTGCAATGAGTTTTTAAAATTATTATGATATCAATCATTTCCACAAAATACTAAAACTGCACCAAATGTGTCATACCAGCCCTGTTAATTTACAATTGTCTAATGTCATTCACTGTAAGTTCTAACTTCAACAATTAATTCAAAACTTTTTTATATTTATAAATGTTTACAGTTGTTTAAAAAAGTTACAATCACATGCTACGCCTAACTGATTTATTGTTTGATGCCTACAATTCTGTCGGTAATCTTGCCTTCCATGTATCTTACATCAAAAATAGGTTAAGATGATGCAATTGCAATGCGACATCATATATGGCAATGTTTTGAAAACAAAATTTGTTTGGTCATAGGATTCTCAGATGCAGTGGATTATTTTGGGTAATCAATAATGCAGTTTAATATTCTATGACACTAACTTCACAGAAATGGCTCCACCTTACAATTAAATTTTGTTTGTGATGCATAACATTACAGACCACATCTACAGCTGTTCTTTGTTTATATTAATATTTGAATGAATTATGGGATTGTTTTTATTTTTAATTTTAGTTCTATTGTAACTTATTGGTATTAATTTAGCATAACATGATCTTAAAGGCAATGGTTACAAGACTACTTTTGGATAGGTAATTTGAACCAGTATACTAGTACAAATATATAGGTAGTGCTAAGTTTACAAAATATTGGTGTCGTTTAATGATTTGAATCATAACAGTAAAAGAAACAAATACGTAAATCCAGTTACAGGAATTGTCCAAAAATATTCATGTTCCTTAGTTAAAAACCACATCAGTGAAAAAACGATAATAATTTGATTTGAAATACGCAATATTAATCTAACAATACCTTAGGCAGAATATCTTTTGGAAGTGGCAATCGCTGTGCATCTGCTTTACTTCTTTCCAACACAGCATCCCATTTGTCTATACCATAAATTGATTCTATATCACTTGGTCTTCGTAAAACCCATGGAGCACCTAAACAGTGTTAAACACATTTCAAAATGATTAATCCAATTATTCAAATATCACAATCAAATGATTTGTTTACTACAATACTCAGTTAATATTAATATTATAAATTTATTTGGTTAAAATTATTAATCAAATTTTTAGTTTGATACATTATATTTATAATTTATTGGATTACATGATATATTTCTGTCATTTATAAATCAAGATTTCTACCAATCTAATATTGGCTCCTATTTTCCCCGAACTTACAGCCTTGTTTTTTTAATAACTTAGCCTTTGAAATTATTGTTATTTGTTGTATAATTACTAAGGTGGTTACAAATCAAAGTCTATGACAATGCTATCAAAGTGATATTGTTATAAACTGCTCTTTTAACTTTAAAATAAACTTGTACTTCATTTCAGTTGTGCACCTAATTATTAAAAAAATATTTTGTATTGCTTTTTAAACTTAAATTTACATTACAACCATGAATAATTTTTAAATATTTAGAGTAATTGTTATTTTAAAAAATTTAGGAATGAATGTAAGTTGCTTCACTTACAAAAAAATAAAAATTAATTTAACTTTATTTATTAGACTTTACTTTATTTCTTATCTCTGGTTGTAAGTTCTATGACCTGATTCTAGAAATGTGAAGAGGATTGGTTTAGGTTAATCGGCGTAGACAATTTAGAAATAACCTTTAACATTTTATTGATATATAATATTTATAGCAAGGAAACAAATCAGACATAAACATATGCAAATACAAATTCAAATCATACAAAAATTTCTAAGAGAGCATGTGACTTTAAGCAAAAGAGATTTTAAATGCTCCTTTACGTACCATGGATTTTCATTATTTAAAAACACTGTCGAATTACAAACCCACTGATTCTAACACTTGAAGGTCTTAGCACATTTTTTTATTGGTGAGATGAAATGTTGGCGAGTGTGGTGATCAATCTAGTTGTCTCCATGATGGTGAAATCTAATAAGTCCATTATCCTAGGGTATTTTGTCATCCAAGGATGAATCTTCATTTATCTTCATCTATATGGTACTTCTGGAGTCTTTCTGTATATCTTATAACATGATAAAATAAAATATTTCACAGTTTTGTGAATATTTCAAACAAACTTCACGAGATAATTATAACATGACTATACTACTTGTCATCCTAGATCATAGTGAAGGAGTGAACCAACGGATACTTGTTCTCTCGTGGCTCCTCTAAAGCCTAACAAGATGCATTGATTTTCTTCGTCGTAGCATAGTTTATAGATAAATCAGTTCAAAGTTTCTTTTGATCGATCGTTTCTATGTTCATGATAAATGATTCACTATATTTTTAACGCACACCAACTCTATCTGGATACGGATTGATTAAAATTATTTGGTTACATTTAAGATTGTCAATTCTGAAGTGTTCAGTCATAGATGAGATTTACACATGCACTTTGCTTGGGTTCTATATCATACCTTACTAGTCTATGTCCTTTACGTTAAATACTTTTAATATTAGGCTCTCTTAAAAAAAAATTTAAATTGAATTAAATTAAATGCTCTCTTTAAACAAAATTGACTTATGGTCTTAATCTAATTTGATAATATTTACTTTGGGTAGTTGAAGATGTTACATGAAACAAGTTAGTGAATAATGTCTACAGAATTTTCCACTGTGTTCCTCTCTTTTCACTTATCTAATATTATATACTATGCTTATTCTTATTATATTAAGTCAATTTCACACTTGTATAAATGATTTCTATATATATATATGAAGTTCTTATTAACATAGATTACGAATTAATAATATGAATATAAAGCAGAAGAAAATAATTCCCCCAAATGCAATAACTGAATACTAAATTTAACTAACCCTTAACAAGGAAATGATTTTTTGTTTGTATATTTGGTCAAAAAAACTAATAAAATATTAATTTCTTACCTCTTTCTTGAGTCCAGCCCTCAGGAAAAACTCTAGGAGAAGAATAAAACAACCAAAAATCTTGAGAACATGAATCTGGAGTATCATAACGAAGTAAAAGCCTTCCCCCAATGTTTTCTATGATCTAAATCAGTAAACAGTTGTTCTATTAAAATTTTTGCTTACAATTGTTTATTTAAATTATATAATCCTTAACAATATAAGTTTTTTATTAATGACGTTGTAATATATGTGAGTTTCAGGGATTTTAAAACACTTAAATAAGGGTATAACGTAAAGGGGGTCATAATGTAAATTTTGGACATTTAGCCTATTTTAAAAAAACTTAGTACTTTCATGAAATATAATAAACATAGAAATTCAAAGGGAAATGCAGACGTTTCTATTTAATAACACAAAATAATAAATCTTACTTAAAGTCTTTTTCAATTTTAAATTCAATCTTGTTTAGATTATTCAAATTGTAACTCACGATGTTTCAAAATACACAAAAACATTTGAACAGTGTTGGGAAGTTTGAAGAAGTGGTCCACTAAATTACTAGCCAATGATTAATGAATATTGAAGATTATTTCAGACATCCAAAGAACTAAACTTGATATGTTATGTTGGTAGCATGTGTGATTTATCTATGTGCAGAGACAGAAATTTGTCCTGAGATGTTGGTACTTAGCGTTACTAGCTGCAGGGAGACATATTTGCGGTCCCCTGGAAAATGTCACGCGATGTTACGTCATACAGGAAGGAACGTTGACAAAGACTAGGCTTCCTTCTCACTTGCATCAGAGACTTAGTGGAGAACAGACCTGTTTTCAGATCATCTTGTGAAATGTTTCACAAAGTAGTTTTTAGCGGTAGTTAAGGTACAACTACCGTTAAAGTATGTTTTAATAAGAGTAGAGACAGTGTCGAACATTTTTTGCTAAAAGCAATGTAGAATTTGTGCGGATTTCACCACAAAAGTATCAACTTTAAAACCTTGCGTAATCACGGGCGTGGCTTCAAAATCTTTACATTAAGATTTTATAACAAGTGCTCTAGTGAATCAAAATCTACATGGCTAAAGTGCGACGAACTAAAGAATAATGGGGTTTTCTATTTAAATTAAATTCACACGTGTTGAAAGTTTTTTCTCTTTTATAAATTCATTTTTTGAAGTGCACTATAGATCAAAGAATCGTAAGTAGTAAATTAATTTAACCAAGTCTGCATTTGAATATTTTATTAATATAAGTTGTTGTAGGTTTAAGATGAAATGATTAATAATAAATATGTATGTTTGAGTGTCTGATTGCGGTAATTGAGATGATGACTTGCCAATTTGATTCAATTATCTATTTGTGTGTTTTTTACAATTTAAAATGATACAGTAAAGTATTAATGCCAACTACTATGCTTTCTTAATTTGAGTTTTCTCCTTTCCAGAAGTACTTTATGGTAAATTGAACCCTGTAATAACAACAAATTTAGCTTTAGTGTATTTCATAAGTGGTATAAAATGGCGTCGGTCTTTGGTAAGCATAATGCGATTTGGCGGCAAAGGTTTCCATGTGCACAGACATGGATGCAAAACTTCCAGACGAGTCCATTTGTAACCAATGAACTATACGCACAGATGCAATAAGTTAATGCGTAACAGAGATTTAGTAGTCAACTGTAGTAGACACAGATCTGACTACAACATAACCTAACTTCAATTTTGGGGTTATGTTTGATTGTTTTTATTGTGATTAAGGGAATAAAGTGTTGTAATATTATGAAGTGATAATTTAATTAAATAAGTAAAGTATATGGATTGAAGGTAGGATATAATAAATAATTGTTACGCAGTAAAGGTTATTTTTTTTATTAAAATTAACTTAGAAATATTTTTGTCAAAATTAATTATTTTATTTTTTTTTATTTTTCTATTAATAAATTTGTTTGTAAACGGCTTGTGTAAGCGCAACACGTTACAAAACGGCGCCCGAATAGAGACCTGTTTGTAACACTAAGCCGACAGCACGTTACAAAATGGCGCCCGAACTTCTTTACCATAAACGAAAACACTGGGAAGGGAGACTTTAATGGGAACATAGTGGTTGGTTATATTTCAAAATTTTTTAACAAAGTTTAAAAGTTACTTAATAATAATAATTAAAGGGTTAATTAATAAAAATACGATGGCAGAACTAAATGATTCTGGTATTTCAATATTAAATCATTCATTAGATGATACAGTCTCAGAAGGGACGAATAGGCTTAAAACAAATGAAGAAGTAATTTCAGAACCAATTATGGAAAATGTAAAAGAAAGTAATAATGAATATGTGGAGAATAGTAATGCTGATCCAAGACGAAATTCAGATATGGATTTCGCAATGATAATTCAATATTTAAAAAAGGCAGATAAAAAATCTGACGAATTAAATAATAAATTTGAAAATTTAGATAAGAAAACTGATGCATATAAATTAGAAGCAAAACAAGACTTTGACAATTTTAGGTTAGAAGTTAATAATAAATTTGAAAATTCAGAAAAGAAATCTGATGAATTTAGATTAGAAGTTAATAATAAAATTGACAATTCCAAGAAAGATTTTGATGAATTAAAAAATAAAATTGAAGAAAATTTAAGTGAGTTTAGACAGGAAGTAAAGGAAGATTTTGTTAAGTTGAATTCTAAATTTAAGAAAAATGAAGCAGCAATTGATAGTTTAAAAATAGAAGTAGGTACTTTGACTAAAAAGTTTGAAGTTAATAAAATTGAAACTGATAAGAAAGTTAAAGCAATTTCAATTGAAATGAAAGATAAATTTAAGGTAGTTGATGAAAAATTCAGTAAAGCTAGGGATGCTGTAAATGAAAAATTTGTAAAAGTTGATGAAAAATTGGTACACATTAACAATAGAATTAAGAAACTAGATAAGAAATGCGAACAGGTTGAAAATAAAGTTGTAGAAATCTTAAATTCTGAAATAGATAATGTACAGAAAGATGTTAAAGAACTCAGAGATGAATTTGAGGTTAGGTTAGAAACAAAATCTGTGGTTATGTTAGGAGAGGCAAAAAATGAAACTATTATACCGGAATTTTTTCATGAAAAGAGGGAACCTCACCCTAAAACATTTATTAAGGCTTTGGGTACTTTCAATAGGTATATAAATGAGAAATGGGAATATAAATTAGTGTTAATTAGAAAATACTTTAAGGAAGAGGCAGGTACTTGGTTTGATGTGCACAATCAAGAATGGTTAGGGTTTGAAGATTTTAAACTTGCGTTCCTAGAGAGATTCTGGTCGCAAGATAAACAAGAGAATCTACGAATGAAAATAATGTTAGGCAAACAATATGCAGGGCCACTTAAAGATATACATAATTATGTAATTAGATTACATCACCAAACACAATTTTTAGATCCACCAATGTCAATGGAGACTTTCACGCGTCATATTGTAAAACAATTGCCGGGTGAACTGAGAGTAGTTATTTTAGCAGCGGCACCTGAAAACTTAATTAGGCTTGAAAAAATAATTATGGATTGGCAGGAGAGTAACAAATACGTGCAAGAAGATAGTAAACAGAATAGTTTTGATAGGAATAGGCAACCACAAGAAGTTAGATACCATATGCAAAATCAGAATAGGCCACAATATAACAATAGCAACAATAAACACTTTCAGAACAACAGGGTTCCGCAGGGTTACAATAGTAATGGGCAATTTCAGAATAGGATGCCACAACAAAATTTTGACAGGAACATGCAACAACACAATCAAATGCCTCCGCAGGGGTATCAACAAAGTAGGCCTTTTCAGAGTAATGTGCCATAACAAGGTTATACTAATGGTAGGCAATGCCGAGACAAGTACACGGTGACCAACAAAAGGGAAACGAAAGGAGACAATAGTACGTTCGGCTGGGATGCTATTGTCCAATGAAAAGGATAGGCCGACTGAAAATAAAGAAGCTTTTAGTTTAGATAATCAAGATGTATTAATAGATGAAAGTAATTACACTGACATTAAGTCACAACCCATTAAAGGTGACATTATAGAAATTGAAATTAAAGTTTTAAATAGAAAATATAAATGCATTGTAGATTCAGGTTCAGAGATAACCGTAATTAATGAAAATATTTTTAATGAATTAAATAAATTAAGTAAATATAAACTCATGCAATTACCAGTATCGAATTTACTTATAATGGGAGTGACTGGTGTCAGAAGTAAGAGAGTATCGAAACAGATTTGTTTAGATGTACAGATAGGTGATACGAACATATTAATGAATTTCCTTGTAGTAACGGGGTTGAATTTAGATTTTATTATGGGATGTGATTTTTTGGGGAATAGCAAAGCTAAAATAGATTTTGAAAATAAGATAATTAATTTAAAGGTAAATGATGTAGAAATTTCAACGAAGTTCATTAGTAGACTAAAAGAATCCTGTGTGTACAATTTGAAAATATGTAAAGAAATAGAACCAAAAGTGTTCTCAGAAATAGAAAATAAGGGTGAATTGTATTGTCAATTAGAAGACATAGTTTTTGCATATTATAATGAGGTAGTGCATGATGATAATTATGAACAAAATAACGTAGAATGGGAAAACATTGTAGATAAAGTAATGGAAAACACAAATTTAGAATGGGAAGAAAATAGAGAAAGATTAAGGGTAGTGTTAAATCATTTTCAGGATATTTTTTCTGATACACCAGGAAAAATATTAGATTTTAAAGCAGAACTTAACATTAATAGCAATGTACAATTTATAAATAAATGTTATGTAGTGCTTCATTCAAAGAGAGATGCCATAGGCAAAGAAATAGAAAGAATGATAGAGAATGATATCATTGAAACATCGAATAGTCAATACTCTAACCCTTTGGTATGTGTAATTAAAAAAGATGGTTCTGTTAGACTATGTTTAGATGCTAGACAAGTAAATAAACTTATTATTCCTGATAGGGAGGCACCTGAGAATATTGACGACTTACTTCAGAAATTTGAGGGGGTTAAGTATATTACAAGTATTGATTTAGTAAGTGGGTTTTGGCAGATTGAGTTAGATGAAAATAGTAGAAAATACGTAGCTTTTACATTCAATGGGAGAAATTTGCAGTTCAAAAGATTGCCGTTTGGACTTAATGTAAGTACGTCAATATTCAAAAAGGGGTTATCTCATGTCATGGGGCCAGATGTATTATCATTTGCAATTGTATATGTCGATGACATCTGCATAGCGTCACGTACTTTTGAAGAACACATTGAACATTTGGCTAGACTTTTTTTATAGATTGAGACAGTTCAATGTGAAAATTAAATTAAGCAAATCAAGTTTCTGTATGAGGGAGATACATTTTTTGGGGTACGTTATTTCTGAGGAAGGCATCAGAGCTGACCCAGATAAAGTTAAAGTTATAGAGTCATTTCCAGAACCAAGAAACTTAAAACAATTACAAAGTTTTTTGGGACTGTGCAATTACTATAGAAAATTTAGACGTGGCTATGCAGAATTGACTGCACAATTTAAGCATTTACTGGGAAACAACAAACTCAGTAAAGACTGGTCCTGGAGTAACAAAGAAAGAATTGTGTTTCAGAAAATAAAAGATGAATTTTTAGATTATGTAATTTTAAAGCATCCTGATTTTAACAAAGAATTTTACATGAATACTGATGCATCTGATTTAGCTTTGGGGGTTGTTTTGTATCAAATTAATGGGGATAATGAACATATGGTAATAGCTTTTGCAAGTAGAAGTCTTCAAGATTTTGAACTTAGATACACTATTACCGAAAAATAATTATTAAGCATAATTTTCGCCTGTAAAAAATTTAGGAGTTACATACTAGGTAATAGAACAATTGTAAAATCTGATCACAAGGCCTTAATGTTTTTGAAGAATTATAAACTCACTCATGGTAGATGTTAAGATGGATGTTGTATTTACATTAGTACAACTTGGAAATTGAGTATTGTCCTGATAAAGATAATGTAGTTGCAGATGCATTATCTAGAATTGATAATCATGAAGTAGTTAGAAAGAACGAAGAGGGTGTGATCAAAATTTACAATTTACAGTTAGAAAACAACTTAAACTTAAGAGATAAGACAATGAAACAATTGTTTAAGAACTTAATTGCTGAACAAAGACTGGATATAAAATATCAAGGAATAATAAAAAGTTTGTTAGAACAAGGTGAAAATTATGATAGGTTAAAGAAATTTTTTGTAATATATCAGGATGTTTTATTTCGAAGATATAGTGAAATGGATAGTTTCAAGATATGTGTACCAACAGAAATGATTGATACTATAATAGACGATTGTCATGAAAGATATGGTCACATAGGAGGTGGAAAGTGTTATCGTATTTTAAGGGAGATCTTTAGTTTTCCAAAACTTGAGAAAATAATAAGAACTAAGCTAAAAGTTTGCGATTTGTGTCAAAAGAGTAACGTCAGTAATAAGAAACAAGAATGCCTAATGATTAACATTTTGCCAGAAAAACCTTTGGATTTAGTAGCAGTTGATTTGTTTGGGGAGTTGCCTACAGGCAAGGGGGGGGGGGGGGTAAAGTACATTTTTGTGGTATTAGATGTTTTTTCAAAATTTATTAAATTATATCCAGTTAAGATGGCGGTTTCTAAAATATTAGCAGATAAAATAGTAAAGAATTATATGCAAGAAGTTGGAAAACCTAAGGTCGTCCTTAGTGACCATGGTAGTCAGTTTCAGTCGCAAGTATGGTATGAAACGCTAGACTGGGAAGGAATCCACATAAGACATACGTCAGTATACCATCCACAGAGTAATCCTAGTGAAAGATGTATGAGAGAATTAGGAAAGATGTTTAGAATATACATCCATGAAAAACATAATAGGTGGCCTGACTACGTAGATTTCATAGAAAGATGTATTAATTACTCAGTGCACGATTCAACGAACTTTCCGCCATATGAACTAATCTACAATAAAAGATGTCCTAGGATATATAATGAATTGTTGGATTTCCCAGACAATAGGGAATTAAATAGGGAAGAAAGATTGATATTGACGAAGAAATGTCTAAAAATCAAAGCTGAACATATAATGGTACAAAATACCATTACATAACCTCAGCATATTAAAACTCAAATTGTAAAATTTAAAAGGTACAAATTAAAGTATTTAGGCCTAGCCTCGAATGAAAGGTAAACAAACATAACAAACCTGTTCAGATGCCAATGTTAACATAACCTAATTTAGGCACATCTAAATCAAAAACGTATTAAACAACCACACCAATAACACACACTGGAGACTATTTATATGTATATTTAATATTTATTCAAAAAAAATAAACAAACACTACACCATTACAGTAATCCATGTAACAGAGAAACTGATGTTCAAATATATAAACAGTCACCAACTATGGACAAATACAAAGCAAGGCCTAGATTAAAATGAGTAACCGACCTATTATGTAACGATCTTATACTTCGAACACAAACAAAATTTACACTTTATTACCAAGATAGTAATGCAAAACATCCTGGAATTATTTGTAATGTATTAATGTTATTGTAAATAAAACTGTATCGAAATTAGTAAAAAAACTAACCAGATGTAAATAATAATTATGACCGATAGCATATAATCTCGAACCCAGAGTCAATTTATTATGTCGGTTTAGAAATAAATTCTCTTTTAAGTACATAAACAATGTTTGTACACCAAATGCACAAACAAGTTATAAAAATAATTAAAGTATCAAATATTATCAAATATATAAAAATCTACAACAGCAAAAGTGTAATACGGACTAGCATATAACCTCGAACCCAGAGGGATTTAGCAAGCTGGAATGCGCGGTCAGGAAAAACAGTTCAGTCTGCGCCGATCACACTAAGGAATGGAAAGGGAAGTTGCCGGAGGACATTTTGAATTTCCATAGGAGCGGAAAAGTGGATCCCGCGATGTTCAATTTGAAGAAGATAGCGTCGTTTTAGTCAGTCAGCGTCAGTTCGCTGTAAGCCTAAGTTGACAGTGTGTTTAGACCAACGAATATTAATAAAATTATTGGAAATAAGGAAGATTCAGTGCGAAATTAAATAAATAGTGTGAGCTTTATAATATCAGCTACCCATAACATTAAATTTAAAAGAGATAAAATAAAAAATTGACTGTATAAAAGTAACTTTTGTATTCAAATTGAAAGTGATAAATTCAGTGCCACTAACCAGAACTTGGTATATTCTGGACAGCTTATAATTCAACGTTTTAATACACTTCTAAATTATCTGGACATCTTTAAAAATTAAATCAAACTATTAATTGGAAATTTTGTTATAAATTATGTTAAATTCATTCTCTAATGCGTATAAGTAAAATAAAGATTGCTCATGCTGCACGAGTTGCCTGACCCCGAGATCATAAATCCTAAATATAACTTAATATAAACAAATCATCACTTTGTGTATTCATGATTGTATATGCAAATTTCTGAAAAAATTGATAAATAAAAAAAAGTTAATCTTGTTGCTCTACGAAAACATATCTGTCTATTTTATTGTAATTTAGATCCAGTAGAATATGATAGAATAAATTTAATAAGGATTATTACATTTTGACGCCCAACTAGTGGGAAATTATTAAGAGAATAAATTATTATAAATTGGCTCCACAACGTGGACTTTAAGAAAAGAAATGAAAGATAAAGAGATCATTATAAAATGGCGCACAACGTTCTAGCATGAGCAAACTTTCTCATTAATAAATTGACTCAAGTATTAGTATTGTAAATATTTAGTAATTGTAAGATTTTATTTGAATTTAAAGTAGTAATTTTAACGATAGATATAAGACAATATAATTATAGCTTATGTGTTAGAATAAGTAGGTATTACAATTTAACCAACCTAGGCCTACTTACATTTCACAAACAATATATTAACTTAGGCCTACGTTTAAACACCAATTAAAAAACTCAAAAGTAGGCCTACATAAATTCCACTTAGGCAATAAATTGCAAAATATTCCTAATTAAGACAAAACATGGATAATCCACAAGACGCAAACGAAAGATACAATCTTAGGCCTACCTCAACACAAACAGAAAAAGCCAAGGAGGCAAACCTGAAGACGTTACGTCCAACCGCATCTAACCTCACAACCGAAATTAGCCCTACAGATCCGCGCCATGCAAGTGTTGACGAAACAAGTACCGAAGTTAATTTTGAAAGTTTATAAATCATTGGAAATAGAAAGTAAGAAAGGCAATTTATATCTACAGCAAATTACATGCAAAACAAACAAATAATTTCTGCTTTAAAATAATTACATTAGTAAAAGTTACTTGTCATTGCCAAAAGAAAGGCAATCTACGTTTACAGCAAATTACGTACAAAACAAACCAATAATTGCAGCTTTAAAATATTTTACATTACTATTTACATTACTAAAAGGTAAACATTATTGGCAGAAGAA
>JAGFPH010007200.1:46377-68253 GCA_018207615.1 Philaenus spumarius | reverse complement strand
GGGGAAGCTACATACCAAATTTCATTCCAATCCGTTCGGTAGTTTTGAAGAAGTCATTTTTTAATAACTTTGATCCCCCCCCAAACTCCCTAAAATTTCGAATTTTTTCAAACCCTTTCTTAGTGAGCACCTATGGCTGTAGAGGAAGCTACATATCAAATTTCATTCAAATCCATTCGGTAGTTTTGAAGAAGTCGTTTTTTAATAACTTTGATCCCCCAAACCCCCTAAAATTTCGACTTTTTTCAAACCCTTTCTTAGTGAGCACCTATGGCTCTAGAGAAAGCTACACACCAAATTGCATTCCAATCCGTTCGGTAGTTTTGAAGAAGTCATTTTTTAATAACTTTGATCCCCCCCAAACCCCCTAAAATTTCGAATTTTTTCAAACCCTTTCTTAGTGAGCACCTATGGCTCTAGAGGAAGCTACATACCAAATTTCATTCAAATCCATTCGGTAGTTTTGAAGAAGTCGTTTTTTAATAACTTTGATCCCCAAACCCCCTAAAATTTCGAATTTTTTCAAACCCTTTCTTAGTGAGCACCTATGGCCTTAGAGGAAGCTACATACCAAATTTCATTCCAATCCGTTCTGTAGTTTTTGAGATATCGTGATGAGTGAGTCAGTGAGTCAGTGGGTTTTGGCTTTTATATATATAGAAAAACAACATAAATACGAAGAAATACAAGAAATACAAAATTTAGGTGAGGCTAAGTTATTTCATGGGCTTATTGGCTTACTAACGATTTGGAAAGATTCGTTTTTAGCATGTCGTGAAATAGAGGCTAGTGGGCTATTATGTGTAGATCCTCTGAGCCTTCTTCAATAACATATACTGTAGTTGCACTACGTGTTTAAATATTAAATAGCGTGAAGTCAGCAGAACCCATTGTATTTAAATTAACAATATTGTAGAATGGAATAAACGGTATCAGTTAACTGACACAAACTTTCTCCCAACTTACTGTAGTCAAAATAATATTGTTTTTAATCATTTTATTTACTACTTTTTAGAACAAAACAAAAAAATAATATTCTACCTACGTCAATCATATAAAAAAGTTATTGTCCCAGGCGGGATTCGATCGCGCGACCTTTGAATTACTGGCCGTCCTCGCTACCGTTGTGCTACCCCGTGCGGCCGTCGCAGTGATGCTAGATTGACAACATAAACTTGTTTATTTTTTAACATTTCCCCATAATTATGAAACGCCGAAGTTTTGATAAAAGCGGGTGGTGTCATTTTGTTTGGCATCTTAAGCACTATAAATACTGAAAATTTGATCAAAATCGTTAGAGCCGTTTTTGAGAAATTTGCATTTTTGTGGTTTTTTATTGGTTTTTAGGGGTAAATTACCCTTAAAAATTAAAAATTCCAAAAACTGAAAAAAACGCCTGGAGATATTAGGGTTTAGTACCTACATACCAAATTTCATGAAAATCGGACCAATAGTGTCCCCTCTGGTCGTGTATACATACTGACACACTGACAGACAGACACCACGTTAAAAACACTTTTTTGGGTTCAGGGAGCACCAAAACAAAAAATTCCACTAAAAATATTTTTGGGTTCAGGGAGCACCAACACAGATAATTGCACTAAACAATTTTTTGGGGTTCTGGGAGCACCAAAACAGATAATTCAACTGAAAATTCAAATTCGAACATTTTTACTAAAACAATACTTTCTCCATATACTAAGTATAGGGTGGAGAAAGTAAAAAACATTAATTTCAAAAAATTGTTTTAAAATAATTCAATATTTAATGTATATACGTTTTAATGAATTTTTGTTGGGAGGGTATGTGAACCTCCACCTCTTGAGTCATGTAGAAGCATCCCGTGCTATCAACTTTGCTAATTATGTTGTTTTAATTTGAAATTTAAGTAGAGACAAAGTAATGTTTGTTAGATAAAAGAAGTAAAAGAAGACGGAAAATTATTTATTTGTTGTACTGAAGCTGGTCTTCATACATATGTGAAACTACAATACAGGTCCTCAATTTCAAATTGCCCATTTATAAAAGGGCGCGCAGACCTGCCTGGCGCTAAGGACAGGCCTACAATTACAATTACTACCACTACATTTACCACAGATTTGCACCTTTCAACGAATTTGAGAAATAGACATTCCACTATGTGCGCAAATAGGTTTGGTCGCGCAGTTAGGACACTATTTTTCTGTCAGGAAACGGTAATACGTTTAAGTGTAAACTTAACAACATACACTTCGGCGATATGTTTGCTGGCAGGCGAATCGGAATTTACCGTCACGCATTTTCTGAAACGCTCTATTGTGAAACGCTCTATTCCGTCACGCATTTTCTGAAACGCTCTATTCCGTCAGTTTGAAAAAAGGTTTTGGTCTTGCCGAAATTCGAACCAGCATAGCCCATCACCATAGACTAGAGCCTTAGCCGGTTAGACCACGAACGCATTGCTAGTTTAGTATATTTGAGTTGGGTATATAAGATTGTCCTACGTTGTAGGCTTTACCCGTTAATGTTAACACAATTTATAGTTTAATTGGTAATACATTTGAAATGGACATTGTGCTTCCTCATTTCGTAAGTTGTGTTATAAATGGACATTGTGCTTCCTCATTTCGTAAGCTGTGTTAAAAAGTTTACACTTCTTCCGTGAGGTCTTAAGCACACAATTTACATTTTTACGTTAAAATCATGAATTACCGCCCAATTATACGAGACAAACTAAATACAGGAAATAATGTGTTCAAGTCTTAAACCAATCTAGATTCACGTGTTGGGAGAATTTTCAATACACGGAGTATTGCGTGCTTCGCACGAAAACCCCCGTGTTGGGAGTATTTTCAATACACAATGCATTGCGTGTTTCGCACGCCAACCCCCGTGTTGTGAGTATTTTCAATACACAATGCATTGCGTGTTTCGCACGCCAACCCCCGTATTGGGAGAATTTTCAATACACAGAGCATTGCGTGCTTCGCACGCCAACCCCCGTATTGGGAGAATTTTCAATACACAGAGCATTGCGTGCTTCGCACGCCAACCCCCGTATTGGGAGTATTTTCAATACACAATGCATTGCGTGTTTCGCACGCCAACCCCCGTGTTGTGAGTATTTTCAATACACAATGCATTGCGTGCTTCGCACGCCAACCCCCGTATTGGGAGAATTTTCAATACACAGAGCATTGCGTGCTTCGCACGCCAACCCCCGTGTTGTGAGTATTTTCAATACACAATGCATTGCGTGTTTCGCACGCCAACCCCCGTATTGAGAGTATTTTCAATTCACAATGCATTGCGTGCTTTGTGAGTATTGTGAGTATTTTCAATACACAATGTTTTGTTAGAGTAAAGTATTTTTGTTGAACCTTCATAGTTTTCTTATTTAATAGATCAGATCAAGTTCACAATAGAGTAAGGCTGTAACCTACTGCATCCATGTGTATTGTACGTTGTAGTTTAATCTAGCAAATCTAAATATCAGTAAGCGTGCAATGCACAATGATGTAAAATAGAGTATGTTGCTGGATCCTCTGTTGTGTTGTCTATTTTATAATTTAATTTGCACTTTTTAAATCTGGTATTAATCTTTACTACTAAATTTTGGGATTTCGGGGGGGGGGGGGTTGACCCCCTAATCCCCTCTGGCTACTGTCCATCCTACGAGCGCCCTGTCCAACGAGCGCCATGTCCATCGAGCGCCCACTCTCGGGTTGACGAGGGTCAGAGAGGGGTTGATAGGTCTAGGAACTTTCCAACGAGCGCTGTATTTCTGTGTCACTCCCTTCGACCACCTGTACTTGAAGTATTTACTTCTGACCTAAATATGTATCCCCTCAAATCAGCTACAAATGTTATATAAAACCCTAAATTAAACGTAATGTAAGCATGCGCATCCCTCAAAAGCGGATTTAATATGTCTAAATATAACTTGATTAGTTTATACGCCAATCATAAAAGAAAACATCAACTTTAACTCTAAGTGTCCTATTAATGGAATAAAAAGTGCAAAAAGGTTCGTTGTTAGCAACAGCCGGGATTGCGTGCCCACTTTTAGTCAAAGGCACCTGAAAATCAAGGCGTGCCTGTCACGAATCATCGCACATGGTTTGCCAGAAGTAATTTCGCGACAGGGATCCAAAGAAAGGCCCGCGGACGCCAGTTCAAACAAGACTTCAAATTTGTACTCTTAATATTCTGGTAGGGGATGGAAAAAATGCGAAAAGGTTCATTGTTTACGCCAGCTGATTGGCTAAAATGTCACAACTAATGGATTAAAACAAATATTTATAAGCATGCATTTAAGCAATGTATATAAAACTTAAACTGCAATTTTGTGGAAGAGGCGGTTTACTGTATACTGGGTGTTTACAAAATCCCTGGAAAAATTTTGTGTATTTGTTCCTTAGGTCAAGACAACCAAAAAACGTCACATAAATATGGGTCTGAAATGCCTAGTTTTCTGTCTGTCCGTCTGTTTGTGTTTAAAAAAAAAATTTATAACTTGAGTACTATTTTATATAGAAACTTCAAATTTGGCACAAACGTGTACCTTGGTAGGTCAAACAAGTGTATACAATTTCGTTACGATATCCTAAACAGTTTCAAGATGGCGGCCATTTGAAATCTTTGATGTTAAATTTCACGAAAACCGTAATTTCTATTTTTAAATTTTCACGCGATAAGAAGTAAATACTACAAGTACAGGTGGTCGAAGGGGGTGACACAGAAATGCGGCGCTCGTTGAAAAGCTCCTAGACCTGTCAACCCCCCTCTGACCCTCGTCAATCCGAGAGTGGGCGCTCGATGGACATGGCGCTCGATGGACAGGGCGCTCGTAGGAGGCAACCGTTAGTACACTATTTTTCTGCCAGGAAACGGTAGGCCTTTACGTAAACAATTAATTGAAACTTGAAAGATTTTATCCAAATCGTTGTGTACATTTTACGTTATTATCATGAATTACCGTCCAATTATACGAGGCACTAAAAACTGTAAATAATGTGTTAGAGACACGCATAATCTTAAACTAATTTAATTTCATAACACCTATCCTATATCAATACTTAATAACTATAGAGCTCTAGTTTCCACCGACGTTGCACAATCTCACCTACAGTAAGTTAAGTTTGGTTATTTTTAATTAAAATAAAATGTAAGATCAGATCTCACGATACGAGGGGCAAGTGTAGAGTGTAGATAGACAGGAGCATAACGGTATCAACCCCCCACCCCCAGCCAACTGCCCTAAAGTACCGTTGTATAAGGGTAGGAAGGGTTAAGGGGTAGCGACGGGACAGGCTCTTGATCGCGTTATGAAACTGAAAGCTTATCTGTTCTGTATAAAACTTTCTTATTCCCCACTTTGTATTTGAATAAATGCTTTACCATACAAATATGAATTGTGGAATGTTAGTGCTTCGTTTAAACTGTAAATCCTTTCACCGCTGTAGGACTGCTTTTAAACAAGATAATATATTTTATTGATAAAATATTTCATTTTCCAGAGGTTGAAAAGTTTGCTTTTGGAAGTAAAACAATATCTGCGCACGCCAACCCAGATTAATCATCATAATTATAATCATAATTAAAGGATTAATCATAACCTTAAAGCTATAATAATAAAACATTTAATAAAAGAAGAATATTTACTACGAAGTTACGTTCTAACTAAATACTAACCTAATAAACGGTATCAGAAACTGGCACATACTTTCTCACAAACATATTTAAATTATTAAACAGATTCACTGTGACTTCATAATTGTATTAAAGTAGGAGAGTAATTAATAAATATTATTAGCTAGAGAGAAAACTATTCGATCGATTTTGAACAAATATGCACCAAACATTTCAATTAGACCTGTATAGATGCACAAAAAACGGTTTTGAAAAACAACCCCCTTTCTGGCCAAAAAACCCAAAATCAGCCCAAAATCAGTTATTATTATTATTAAAAACACGGATTATAAAGACCTATTCACATTAAAAATCTGAGTACAGTAAAAATCTTCACACTATTTAGTTTATACATTTGTAAAATTAGTTTTTAGAGCCTTTTAATGTGTTACTTTAGTAAAAAAAAATCACCCCGTAGGTTCCCAAGAATGTGAGATCTATATTTTTGAATTCCAGATGCAAGATACAAAATTACTAACTCAATTAAAAGCAATTGAAAACGAACGAAGAAATTATGTAATGATTGATTATATTATATAATATTTCAGGTACTTTTCCGTGTTGCTGAGAACGAAACGAAGATGAAGTCAAATAAACTCGGAATTACGAGTTAGCACCAAGGTTCTGTGCCGTCAGCCATTCTGGTTCCAAATGTTTTACAAAAATAATATTTAATACGAACAACATACCAACAGGTAATCAAACAATAAATGGCCACGGTGAAAGTAAACTATACATTGGTAGAAGAGACCAATTAATTGAAAGAGGTGAAGGCTCCCAAACATTTTATTACCGAACACAGCATGATTGAAAACAAAATTATCATGACTTTTTCACAACAGTTTGGTTCAGTTATCTGTTTTTTCTTTAGTATCTAATTTTAGGTTTTGAAAATGTTCTTGATTCAGTGTTAATTTTGTTTAGTCATAGTTGTAACGATTTGTTGACATCCTGTAGTTTTACCTCTATCACCATTAATTAGAAAAAATTAGCTCCAGTACTTACAAAAATAGAGGGCGTATATCTTGAAAACTACATATCACAAATTAAAAACAAAATACAGTTTTAATAACCTATAAAAAACCTATTAATAAACATACATATCTATTTTTTAGGTTCTAAAGTTTAAAACTCCAAAAATGCAAAATAAATTTTCCATTTCGTATTATTAAAACATATACGAGTTAGTATGATTAATAACTGTGCTAAACTATAATATCACTATTCAGTGTACCTGAAACGATTCCGTTTTTGCTATTAAATTACGGAATCTGAAGAAAATTTGGTCAGATTTCGTATAATTTTAGTTTGGTCTTGATAACTTATACTCAGTTAAGATAACTTATTACTTGTCAGTTAAGCGACAAACTCTCACGACGTTTAAGAAATACAATAATAATTTCTTTGTTTCCATTACTTTTAATTTGACCGGGCATTATGAGGCGTGTCGAGTTTTAACATCTTCAGACGTTAGTTGTTTTTTGTTGTGCAACTTTTAAACGTTTTAGATAATTATGATTTTGAGAATAAGCGGACATCTATATATATAAAAGCCAAAACCCACTGACTCACTGACTCACTGACTCACTCATCACGATTTCTCAAAAACTACCGAACGGATTGGAATGAAATTTGGTATGTAGCTTCCGCTAGGGCCATAGGTGCTCACTAAGAAAGGGTTTGAAAAAAATTGAAATTTTAGGGTGGTTTGGTAGGGATCAAAGTTATTAAAAAACGACTTCTTCAAAACTACCGAATGGATTGGAATGAAATTTGGTATGTAGCTTCCTCTAGGGCCATAGGTGCTTACTAAGAAAGGGTTTGAAAAAATTCTAAATTTTAGGGGGGTTTGGGGATCAAAGTTATTAAATCACGATTTCTTCAAAACTACCGAATGGATTGGAATGAAATTTGGTATGTAGCTTCCTCTAGGGCCATAGGTGCTCACTAAGAAAGGGTATGAAAAATTTCGAATGTTTAGGAGGGGTTTGGGGGATCAAAGTTACTAAAATCATAATTTCAGATCTTTGATTATTATGACAATAGTGCTTTTATTATTTAAGATCTATATATATATATAAAAGCCAAATACCACCCACTGACTGAACACTTAAAAAGAATTACGTTAAAAAGACTGAAAATAAAAACCACCACGGGCAACGCCGTACGGGTCAGCTAGTCTTATTATATAATAATTTAGTACACCCTCAAGTTTGGTGACCCTATTGGTACCTATTTCTGAATATCTACCGGGCCGATTTTAGTGCTTTTTGTTTTAAATGACATAAAATGTTGTCATCATTATCAAAAAATTATGAATGTAAATTTTATTTCATGGGTATATTTAAAAGGGCACTTTTTGATTTTTTTTGGATTTAGGTTAAAAATCTATTGATACCTGTTTCTGAAAATCTAACGGGCCGATTTTAGTGCTGTTTCTTTAAATGACAGAAAATGTTGTCATTATTATATAAAAAAAATATGAAACGTAAATTTTATTTCATGGGTATATTTATAAGGGCACCTTTCAAGTATTTTTTTTTTTTGGTTTTAGGTTAAAACCCTACCTATTTCTGAAGAACTACATACCGATTTTAACGCTGTTTGTTTTAAATTACAGAAAATGTTGTCATTATTATCAAAAAATTATGAAATGTCAATTTTATTTCATGGACATATTTAAAAGGGCAGTTTTTGAGTTTTTTGGTTTTAAATTTAAACCCTATTGATATCTATTTCTGAAGATCTAAGGGGCCGATTTAGTGCTGTTTGTTTAAATGACAAAACATGTTGTCATTATTATCAAAGAATTATGTAATGTCAAGTTTATTTCATTTGTACATTTTTAAGGGCACTTTTTGAGTTTTTGTTTGTTTGTTTTAAGTTAAAACCCTATTGATACATATTTCTGAAGAACTACCAGGCCGATTTTAACGCTGTTTGTTTTTAATTACAGAAAATGCTGCCATTATTATCAAAAAATTATGAAATGTCTATTTTATTTCATGGATATATTTAAAAGAGCACTTTTTGATTTTTTTTTTGGTTTTAGGTTAAAACCCTATTGGTGGTACCTATTTCTGGAGATCTACAGGTCCGATTTTAATGGTATTTGTTTTAAATGAAAGAAAATGTCATTATTATAAAAAATTATGAAATCTCAATTTTATTTCATGCGTATATTTATAACGCCAATTTTTGAGTTTTTTTGGTTTTAAGTTAAAATCCTATTTTATACCTATTTCTGAAGATCTACCGGGCCGATTTTAACGCTGTTTGTTTTAAATTAAAGAAAATGTTGTCATTATTATAAACAAATTAAGAAATGCCATCTTTATTTCATCGGTATATTTATAAGGGCACTTTCAGATTTTTTTTTGGTTTTAGGTTAAACCCCTATTGATAAATATTTCTGGAGATTTGCGTGGCCGATTTTTGTATCGTTGGTTTTAAATAAAATAAAATCTCATTATTATAAACAAATTATCAAATGTTATTTTTTCAACCATCTTTTTTTTTTCGTTTCTGTTAAAACCCTCATGATAACTAACTGGAAATCTACTGTTCCGATTGTTTCTGTTTTTTTTTTTTTTTATATGAAAGAGAATATTGTCTTTGTTATAAAAAATGTTATCAAAATTTTCTTTTAAATATTATTTAAAAAAATATGATACGACTGATACGTATTTCTTGAAATTCAATTTGCCCAAGGACATTTTTCATCCGAGCTTTTTTCGCTAGTAAAATTATAATTGCTTACATGCACGATATCAATTTTTGCGAAAATAGTAAGAAAAAACATATTTTCAAAAATAATTTCAGCGTACTTTTAAAGATCAGACCTGACATATTCCAATTTGACAGTGATAAGCGTATTTGAGTAACGCTTACGAGCGAGGAAATGTAACGTACCAAAACAGCTTACCACCTTGCATCGACATACAGACAAGAAGTTACATTGTTGCGCTGAAAAAGGGTTGCGACCCCAGGGGTGGTCAGAACAGCACGTGTTACTTGAACTTCCTGTCTGAAACAGGAAGCAGCTTAGTCCGAATTTAGAAAACCTGTTTCGAAGATGGTTTTAAAAATGGCGCAGATGTGCGACATATAACCTGTGTTGACTGTCCGGTATACCAGGTGATACAAGTCCCTCTCGTCTCTTTAACAAGTGAATATGGACAACACGGTAATGCATATTGAAGTGAAGGGTTCATTGAGTTCATATAGACACGTGTTTAAACGCATCGTTTGCTGACGAACCGCTAATTTATATTTTTTCAGAATAAACTTTTGTAAGTTAAAAGTAGAAGTGGACCAAAAACATGGACATTATTTATTTAGTACATTTGAAAATATATGTAACGCTGAATATCTCGGACATCGTTAGGTCTTTTTTTTAAATGACTGTCACATAAAAAAAAAACTAACAGTCACATTTTTGAAGTAGAAACTAATAGGGGCACCACGTCCAAAAAATTTGCGGGCGGTGAATCGGATTTCACAGTAACGCATTTTCCGCCACGCTCTACTGGAGTCTTAAAAGTCCCACTCCACCCCTTTAACTTTTGTGTTTTTAAAAACAAACAAATATCCTTTGGGGAAGGATACTAACTTAGCCCAAAGTATCTTTTGAAGCAATTGGAGATTTTGAGTGTCCCCTAAAAATGAGGGATTTTGGGCGCAACTCAAAATTTTTAAATGGGAAGTTTGGTCAATACCTCATTTTAAAGGTCTATTTAAGACTAGGAAAATGACATAAAGAAAATAAAAATCATACCAACCAAAACAAAATGGCGGCTCTAAACGTGTTGAAATAAATCGACATAAAGTTGCTAATATCTCGAAAAGGAAGAGTTTTTAGAAAAAATTTCAAGAGACAAAAAATGTTAATTTCAAAGTGATTGACCTAAAAAATTTCTTCCAAATCGATTTCATAAATTTTAAGTCGACTCCTACATCTAAGAAAATTTTGTAAAAACTAAAATTTATGAAATCGATTTGGAAACAATTTTTTAGGTCAATCACTTTGAAATAAACATTTTTTGTCTCTTGAAATTTTTTCTAAATACTCTTCCTTTTCGAGATATTATGTCGATTTATTTTAACACGTTTAGGGCCGCCATTTTGTTTTGGGTGGTCCGATTTTTCTTTTCTTTATGTCATTTTCCTAGTCTTAAATAGACCTTTAAAATGAGGTATCACATGACCACACTTCCCATTTTAAAATTTTGAGTTGCCCCCAAAATCCGCCATTTTTAGGGGACACTCAAAATTTCCGATTGCTTCAAAAGATACTTTGGGTTAAGTTAGTATCGTTCCCCAAAGGATATTTGTTTGTTTTAACAAACACAAAAGTTAAAGAGGGGGGGGGACTTTTAAGACACCTGGTATATAGTACACGTGTGTATATTTTTTTGGGGGTTTAACGTCCTGCTGTTTTGCACTTAAGGCTAATGAAGACGGGACCTACAGTTTTACGTGGAATCCGAACCATAACAGAGTATATAGTTTACTTGGTAATACTTCTGAAATGGACAGTGTGCTTCCTCATTTTGTAAGTTGTGTTAAAATTGTTTACTTGGTAATGCCCCTGAAATGGATACTGTGCTTTTACATTTTTTTAGTTGTGATAAAATAGTTTACTTGGTTGTGTTAAAATAATCAAATTTCAGATTAAACCAATATGACCAACGATTTATATTCATTACAGTTTTCACTTCTGTCGGCAGTCCCGTGACTGTTTTCTTTTTTATTATTAATTTTAAATGTACAATTAGTCAACATACTTTAATTAGTTTAGTTACAGAGAGAGAAAAAAGACATTATAAAGAAAAAAGAGCCACCTCTCCGCAAATCCTCCATAGTAAGACCGAACGTCCATCAGCTTCAATTTTAAGTATCTTTAAAAAAAATACTTCTTTTCGTGCGAAATAGTGCGGTCTGCAGTTCAGATCAAGTTTAAATTTATTCGTTTGTTTTTCCGACGTACTGCACGAGTTGTCTGTTGGAGATCCTGCACAATAATTATAAAAGCTTTATTCATTGTACAGTAGGCCAACACTTATCCAGGGACGTTAATAGAACAATTTCGACCATATTTCCCAACTTTTGTGGGGGGGGGGGGGGGTGTTCCAAACGCTAAGATAGGGGCTCTGGGTTATGTTGTGTGGAATAAATCCCAGTGGAGGTGGGTCCCTGGAGGGTCAACCACGAATTTTTTTTTTTTTTTTTGAAAAATGGACTTCTCTAAGTGAGGTTTTT
This sequence comes from Philaenus spumarius, assembly GCA_018207615.1. Classification (NCBI taxonomy): domain Eukaryota; kingdom Metazoa; phylum Arthropoda; class Insecta; order Hemiptera; family Aphrophoridae; genus Philaenus; species Philaenus spumarius. The sequence goes on along the minus strand of JAGFPH010007200.1, from coordinate 56,322 downwards.
AACACTGCAGGTGATTTATTATGTACTTTTTAGGAGTTTTTAATATTTGACAAGAATTTTAACATGTTCTTCACATTATTGAAAAACATTCCGCATATTTTCCCCACCATTTCTTTTCCCCAATACTTGCCGCAAACTTAAAAATTTCCTCATTTTGTGAAAAAAAACTAATCTGGCAACACTGGTCTGGCAGCCTGGAGCAGTGCATGGCATGTCAGTCAGTGTTGCCACACTAACAAGGGTTGGAACTAAAAATTTCCCAGAACATCCTTTAAAAGAAGACAATGTATTTATTTGGCACAGAAATGTCAGGATTTGCCCAAAATTTTCGGATTGGAAATTATAATTTGCTTGTTATTTGTGAATGTTGGTAATTAACAACAAAAACTTTCGAAACCCAAAGTTGTAGTTTTTGAGGGATTTTGCGTGCATTTTAATAAAAAAAATCAAAATTCCAACTTCTATCAAAATCTAAAATTTCCCAAATTTTTGGATTTTAAGATTATTGAGTGGCGATGCCCCCTTGCCCCCTCCCCCACATCGACGCCCGTGCACTTATCTGAATGTCGTATAACTTATACGAATGCAATTTGTCGTTTATATACTTATCTGCAATCTTTATTTGAATTTATTTGAAAGTCTGCTCACTATTTTATCTAAACAAATATACCAGGAACAACAAAAATTTACACAAGCGGTGGAAGGAATTTTCCTATCAATTTAAAAATAATTCGACCACGCAGCTGGACCGCTGACGTGAGTTGAGCAAATTTTCAAAATCAAGTATATATGCCTATGTTTTAGGGTTTCAACCAACAATTTGGGAAATAGGTCTACTCACGAAGGCGTTGAACAGCTGTCTGTGTGTACGCAATATATTAGTAGAATTTGTTTGCGCCTAGTGGCCTCGCGAGTTTGCACCACTTGGCTTCGAACCGGGTACTTTTATGGTATTTTACGTTTTGATCGATTTTGGGGGACCATATATATGAATTTTAATGACACCCCAAAACGTGGTCTGGGGACCATAATCGGTGCACATTGCTACTCTCGACCTTGGGTCATACCATAAGGGCCACTGCAATAGCTCATTTTTCCTATGAAAATTCTCTAATAAGATGTTAGCACATTTATTTGAGAGTAAACGAACATACCCTTTAATAAAAATTTAATTACATTAATTAAACATCGGATGCTGAATGTAGCAGGGTAAATACGATCTTTATAAAAATCCGCTGCACCATTCTTAATTTGTCACGCATTTAGGCTGTAGTTTATTTAGAAAATTTGCTTTTTGAATTACCCCCATCGCTCAAGCTCAATATTTTTCACATAATTTACATTTTTATAAATTTTTGTTTCTTACCGTCATCTTCATCCAGGTCTTGGTTTATGAAACGTCTTACAGCTGTTTCGCGATTGATCACATTTTTAAAACACTGTACACGAAACACATTTTGTAATACAGTTCACACACAATAATTCTACGTCCGTTGGGACGTTGTCAAAAATAAAACAACACACAAAAATATACAAAACGTCAGACATATTTATAACTTGTTATAAATATATATAAAAATGTGTCATAAATTGTTTATAAACACCAATAAATAAAGACATAGTCTCCAAGTAAAAAATTTAGACAGTTATTTCTTTGAATAACTGCACTTATTTTTGTCTCATAAGACTCTTAAAGTTTGAGATACAAAGCGTTTCCAATCTTTTCAAACACTCTGTACAATATTGTTTGATTTATTTTTATCATATTATGTTTAATGCTGAATTCTATTTTCATCGTAATAATAGTTACTATTACAGCATAAATGCAGGAATTTACAAAATTTATATATTAATAGCAATTTAGAAAAATAGCATTATAGTAGATACTATAATAATAGTACCATTGTATGTGTATAGTTGGTTACGAATGATGCATTTTATATTATATAGGCCTATTGTTCATAGTTTTACAATTAATTGTTTGTTCTGACATTGCAAACATAGTAGAGTATTAATAAATAAGATTATTAATATCAAATAAATACAGGAAACTTCTAAAGTATTTTACCTGAATTTTAGTCCTAAAAAAATTACTACTGAAATTATTACTGAATATTAGTCCTGAATACTTTAGTAATTTCCTGTATTTATTTCATTTTATGAAGTGACTTGAATACCAAAATCATATAACTAAAATTAATAATATACATGATTTTTTAACAGAAAGGACCGGTTTACAGGATATGGCTATGTAATAACTGTTCACAAGTTATTATTATTATTAGGGGATTTGTGTGATCCACCTCCGGGACCCACTGCACCTAAACCATGAGGTCCTCTGTGCCCCATGTCCAGGCAGCAGTTCACATCAAACCCGCCCTTTTTGCGAAACTAAGGAGTCCATGGGGGCCTTCCTCTCGTATATAACTGGTGTCGGGGTATCCTTGTCCCAGATATTTCTGCCTCATTGATGCGAGGGCATCACATTCGCATAGAACATGGAAAGAAGTTTCCTCCTTCTCTCCACACCTTCGACATAATGGGTTGTTCTCCAGCCCCATCAGGTGTAGGTGCCTCCTCAGAGAGTTGTGTCCCGTCAGAAGACCGACCAACTACCTCACTTCCGGCCTGCCAAGCAAGACCCAGCACTGTTCCATCCAGGTCTTCAACGAAGTCGTGTGCCTGTCTCTGACCTCCTACCGTTGCTCACAAGTTAGTTTATTTTGCCTCATGTAAAATATATGTGAACTAAATTACACAATATTCCTTACTTAGGACGTACACAATTTCATTTTTTGAATGAAAGATTTGCTCTCTCAGGATAACGAAGTTCTACTATACACAATTGAATTGGTAAAATGTTTTAAACAAGGTCACATTTATTATAAACACAAACAATTATTAAACACAAACATTTGAAAACAAGAAATACAAATTGTTCAATGTTTGGGAGGGTATATGTCTAATTTTTAAAATAAATCAAATATTCCAAATGCTCCTCGATGTATTGTCGATAACCAAGTCAAGCATAAAGCAAGGTCAAGAAGAAAAGCAAAAACAAGTAATTTATAAACTCGTCTGCTTAGAAATTGTGCCAAAAAAAACACTCGATTTGTAAACATAGAAATCAAAGTTTTATTAGTGCCAGTAAGAAAACATGGAATACGTTAGTCAAGAGATGGTATTTTCCTTTATGGTATAACAAAAGTAGAACATATAATATTTTTTCTTTTTATGTATAAATTTATTCTTACCAACAATTTCTTGGTAATATTCAGATTAAACATAAACACCGTAATTATGAGAAATAATTCAAATGAATGTTTATTGCCCAGAGTCAGAGCCTAATCATTTCACTTATAGCCTATTAAATGAAACGACATAAAATTGAATTTTTCCCTAGTAAGAAAATTAGTATAAATACGACTCGGAACGTCTACATCCCGAAATGCCACTATGTAATGTATACTCAGTGGATCGAGGTTGGTAATTCTATAACTCAATGTATAGTTTCCTTCGAGGACTATGGAGTTATTTGATCAAATGAAACACATAATTAATTCCCCTAATTTTTAATGACGTGAACAAATGGATGCAGAAGATTACCTGTGAAGATGGACGCAGTCATGGAATAAGGAACCAACCACAAAAAATATAAATTTAACGTTTTTTCTTAAAACTACTCTTGAAAGTACATAATATACTGTTATGCAATATAGCTCCGACTCGCATATGCATTGTGCTGCCACCAATCAAATTTTGAACCAACTACCACCTGGTAAATGTACACTTTAGTGTTTTTCAATAAGGGGAAGGGGCGAGATAGGCAATACGGTAGCAAGTACCTAAAGTGTTGAGTTGTCAGTTATTCTCAATACAAGTCATAACCGAGTGGATAGCGTGGGATCTTCCTCATCAGAAGATACCGGGTTCGAATCTCGGCTAGACCAGGTAGCTTTTCATATCTGTGGTTTGAGGGTAGGAGGGCGGAAGTTAAGCAAACGGTGGTTGGCTCGCTTCCAAGCTGTCGTGTTATGACTGGTAACCTGGTCTCCGGCTTTTGATGTTTTGCATATTTTTACTAGGATATTTATGTATATATATATATATATATATATATATTTGTTTAACGCAACAAATTGTTATAGACCTACTTATAACACGCTATGACATGAGATCAAAATATTTACATGTTTTATTAGTTATTATGGTTAGATGGTATAATAAAATGTCTATATAAATATAACATACGTTTGTTTAAAAAAATGTAGCCTAAATAAGATTTTTTATAACCATATCTAAAAGCAGCAATACTGAAAACTGTCACTTTAGGTACTTGGTTCCTTACTGCATAACTGCGCCCGTCTATGGATACAGATGTTAGAATTATCTACACAAAAACTACACCATATATTAATACAAATCTGCCAAGCCTACTAAATGACAATAACCTCAAATGGACAAAAACCCAAATTTTCACAAGGACCGTATATTTTAAAATAATACATTTTAATAACGACAAAATACTTTTCTTTAAACAAATTAAGTTACTTGAATTGTAAATTACATGATGAACAATATAATATACATCGACAGCCATGTTTATACCTAACATCCTGTAACAATATAGACTATAGGCAATGCACCAAACGGTGTTACTTTAACATTTGAAAACCCGTGTTGCTATCTTCCATCTTGCGTGTTATCTTAAAAAGGGACGTTGCTACAACAAATTTTTGGCGGGAGGGGGGGGGGGGGGGCCAAATCTAAAATTTCCAATTTTGACCATATTTACCAACTTTTGTGTCGAGGCTCTGGGTTATGTCGTGTGGAATAAATCCCAGTGAAGATGGGCCCTGCAGGCTCATCCTTGCATTTTTTTTTTGAAAAAATTACTTCTCTAAGTAGGGTTTTAACACTGCCGGTTCTATATTGAGTACTTTAAGAGTTTTTAATATTTTACAAGAATTTTAACATGTTCACCACATTATTGATATTCCCATACTTCTCCATATTTTCCACACCATTCCCCCCCCCCCCCAATATTCGCCGCAAACTTCCCCATTTTGGGAAAAAACCCAATCTGGCAACACTGGTCTTGCGGCCTGGAGCAGTGCATGGCGAGTCAGTGCCAGTCAGTGTTGCCACAATAACAAGGGTGGGAACTAAATTTCCCAGAACATCATTTCTGAATGGCAATGTATTTATTTGGCACAGAAATATTTGGATTTGTCTACCATTTTTGGGTTGAAAATTATAACTTGCTTGATATTTGTGGATGTTGGTAATTAACAACATAAACTTTCGAACCCCAAACCCAAAGTTGGAGTTTTTTTAGGGTTTTTGCGTGCAATTTAATAAAAAAATTGAAATTCCAACTTTTTTAAAAATCAGAAATTTCCCAACTTTGTGGATTTTAAGATTGTTAGAGGCTTGCCCCCCCCCCTATTGCGACGACCCTGATCTTAACACGTTTAGTACAGTATTGTATAAACGGATCTTGAATTGGAGTGAGGGAGACAGGTCGAATTTAACACTAAACAATATCTGTTGTACACAAATTGCAACTATTTCAATACAGTTTTTACCATAACAGGTATTAACCAGTCTACACGATCAGTTTAATGTGTGAAACTGATTTCTTCAGTTTGCATTGGAGTGGTACGACAAAATGAAACAGACAGCTGATTTGACTCTACGCCACTTTCCGAAAGGCGTAAATCATTGTTTACCTAGATCTTAATTTTTGTAAAACGTGGTTATATAAAGTCACTAGCTGACCCGTACGGCGTTGCCCGTGGTGGTTGGTATTTTCAGTTTTTTAACATAATTTTATCCTTGTTAAGTGTTTGTTGAATACCCGTGTGTATCCTACTGTGGTCTTTTTTTTTTTTTTTTTTTTTTTTTTACTAAAAAACACGCTTTTAGAGCATATCAAATTAAAAAGTTAAAAATAATTTTTCAAATAAGCTTAAAACATTAATAAACGATAAATACTAGCATTATTGTAAAAAAAGCGTTGGGCGCTCGATGTACGAGAAATATGGACAAAGCGCCCCACGCTTTTTTTACAATAATGCTAGTATTTATCGTTTATTAATGTTTTAAGCTTATTGGAAAAATTATTTTTAACTTTTTAATTTGATATGCTCTAAAAGCGTGTTTTTTAGTTTTTTTAAACTATATTTATTTTTCACTTTTTAGTTCGATGTATTATAAAAGCGTGTTTTTTAGTTTTTTTAAACTATATTTGTTTTTCACTTTTTAGTTCGATTAATTATTGAAAAAAAAAAATTTGGCCGTGGACGGGATTAGAACCCACGATCGGGGATTAAAGTCAGCGATGACCCGCGCCTTAGACCGCTCGGCCAACGATTGAACTAGCGTAAGAGAGATATAATAACAGTAATTAGCCACTGGCTTTTAGTCCAAGGGAGAGTTACTTACAAAGAAACATACATACATACAAGTGAAGCTAATATAAGCGTGTTAAAAAGACTACGCTATTTAGGAAAGGGTAATTTTGGAGAAATCGTGATTTAGTAATTTTTACCCCCCAAACCGCCATAAAATTTCGAATTTTTTAAAACCCTTTTTTAGTGAGCACCTATGGCCCTAGAGGAAGCTGCATACCAAATTTAATTCCAATCCGTTCGATAGTTTTGAAGAAATAGTTTTTAAATAACTTTGATCCCCCCCAAACCCCCATAAAATTTCGAATTTTTTAAAACCCTTTCTTAGCGAGCGCCTATGGCCCTAGAGGAAGCTACATACCAAATTTCATTCCAATCTGTTCGGTAGTTTTGGAGAAATCGTGATTTAGTAATATTTACCCCCCAAACCCCTCTAAAATTTCCAATTTTTTAAAACCCTTTTTTAGTGAACACTTATGGCCCTAGAGGAAGCTACATACCAAATTTCATTCCAATCCGTTCGGTAGTTTTGAAGAAATCGTTTTTTAATAACTTTGATCCCCCCAAACCCCCCTAAAATTTCGAATTTTTTAAACCCTTTCTTAGCGAGCGTCTATGGCCCTAGAGGAAGCTACATCCAGAATTTAATTTCAATCCGTTCGGTAGTTTTTGAGAAATTGTTATGTGTGAGTCAGTGAGTGAGTGAGTGAGTGAGTGAGTGAGTGAGTGAGTGGTATTTCGCTTATATATATATAGATATCAGTTAGAGATGACAACTCATAACACTTAATTAAAATTTAATATAAATTGGAATAGGATGTTTATTTCACTATTTTCTTAGAGCACTTTGGTACACTTCAGTAATGAAAAAAAGATACAGCATTATCATAAATATATTTAAAAAATGTAAATTGTGAGCTTAAGACCGCACGGGAGAAGTGTAAACCTTTCAACACAACTTACGAAATGAGAAAGCTCAATGTCCATTTCTAATACAACTTACGAAATAAGGAAGCACAATGTCCATTTCCTGATGTATTATCAATTAAAATATATATTGTGTTAACATTAACGGGTTAAGCCTATGACGTAGAACAATCTGTTACACTTATATACCCAATTCAAATATAATAAACTAGCACTGCTTTCGTGGCCTATGGTCTATGGTGATGGACTCTGCTGGTTCGAATCTCGGCAAGACCAAGACTTTTTCAAACTGACGGAATAGAGCGTTTCATAGAACGCTTGAGAAAATGACTGAAGGTAAAATTCGATTCACTGCCAGCAAACATGGCGTCGAGGCGCCTGTAGAAGTTTACACTTCAAAAATACGTCCTTCCTTCTATGATGTCATTAAAGCTCATGGTGATTGGCCGAAGCTGAGGAAAGGTTGGGGGAATGAACACTTTATAGTTAGAAATTTAAATACGTTCATACTCTGAAGATGATATTATACTCATCGAGATGTACATTAGTAAGCAAAGTGATTTTGTGATTTTAAATGTAGGTGGTAGTAGTGTAGGGCCTATAATTATTTCATTTCTAAACTATGTTTGAGTTAAATTATAACAAAATATACTCTTTGTAATATAGTGCGGGTGGCAAAAGGTACAGGTAAACATGCTCGGATAGGAATGTGACGGATTGAACTGTCCTTTTTAGGCAATAAATATAAAAAATAAAAGGTTAGCTCCTAGCGTAGGAAATACGAACGTGTTAAACAGATTTACTGTGACTTCATAATTGTATTAAAGTAGGAGAGGGGATACATTGAAGTAGGAGAATAACTAATAATAATAATAAAAAGGGTAGGGTACATTAACGGCTACAAATAAGACAAATTTTATCAAAATCGTTACAGCCACTTTTTTATATAAAAAAAAATAACTGATTTTTGTGGGTTTTTGGCCGAAAAGGGGCTTGTTTTTCAAAACCTTTTTTTGTGTATCTATACACGCCTAATTGACATGTTTGGTGCAAATTTGTTCGTAATCGAATAAATACTCTCTCTAGCTTTGTACACATACAGATAGATATTTTGTAGAAACCACTTTTTTGGACTTAGTAGGTCCCAAAATGGATATTTCCACAAAAATTTCAACATCGATTTTTTTGCGATCGCTGTACTTTATCTATGCTATAGTAACTTATAGTGAGAAAGTAAAACGGTTGAAGTAAAGATCGGAGAATATAGAATTCAAACTCACTGTTTCAACTTTAGACTGTCAATAACAAACATTTTATTGAAACATTTTGTTTATTGTAATAATACTCAAACTGCTGCAAAATATTACCCACGAGATTATTTGGAGAACCGAACACGAATATTCAAAAATAAAAAAAATTGGGTCTGCGTCGGACCAGACGGTGGAAGTTATACTTCTTTGGTCATCCAATGGTATAGACACGTAGACCTACTATTGATTTAATATATTTTGGGAAATATAAGTCGTAACTTAGTGTAGTCCTATTATTTTGTAGATGATAGCCTATTCTTTTATAAAAACACTAACCAACACTGAAGGCATATTTTAAAATTAATATCCCATTTTTTCCTTCTTTGTTACATACTCTTATGAATACTATCGTTGCATCTGTTTGGTTAGTCACAGTTAGTCTGGGGACCATGATCAGTGCTCACTTACTACACCAACAAAATGAATGAGCTCCATATCGTCGTGAATCACCATGCATACAAAATTTTTAATGACTGCCGAAAACGTGTTCAGGGAACCATGATTAGTGCTCACTTATTACACCCAACAAAATAATTCGACCACGCAGCTGGACCGCTGACGTGAGTTGAGCAAATTTCCAAAATTAAGTTTATATGCCTATGTTTTAGGGTTTCAACAAACAATTTGGGAAATAGGTTTACTCACGAAGGCGTTGAACAGCTGTCTGTGTGTACGTAATATATATTAGTAGTATATTAGTAGTTTCCTCCTAGTAGCCTCGCGAGTTTGCACCACTTGGCTTCGAACCGGGTACTTTTATGGTATTTTACGTTTTGGTTAATTTTGGGGGAACCAAGCGAGCTATAAGGTCGCGTAAAAAACAAAATGTGCAGAATAACATCCTACATTTATATTTTTAGAAAAAACTCTAAAAAATTTCATTCTCATAGTAAAAATCTCAAAAAATAGTTACTTCCGGTCAAAAAACGTACTTCCGGTTGTTGGATTTTTTGGCTAACGAACTCCTCCGAGTGACGTAGACAACCAACCAAATTTGAACCAAATCGGACTTAAAATGCGGCCGCTAGAGTGCGAACACATATATACATACATATATCAATATATGAATTTTAATGCCACCCCAAAACGTGTTCTGGGGACCATGATAGGTGCTCATTTGCTACTCCCTACCTTGGGTCTCACCATAAGGGCCACTGCAGTAGCTCATTTTTCCTATGGAAATTCGCTAATAATATTGCATTGTCATCGGTCCTTGATAAGTGTGCAAAGTTTCAAATCAATCAGACGTTGAAGGGGGTGAAAATCACGTCGTGTTCTGGGGACCATGATCAGTG
>JAGFPH010007200.1:22257-38547 GCA_018207615.1 Philaenus spumarius | reverse complement strand
AAAATACTGTGACTAAACAGTTTAGGTAAGTCCTCTAGTTTTTTTTTTAATTCTAATTATATAAAGTGATAATACGGTACCTGTAAAGTGATAATTTTTGTACCTGGCAGAATTCTTTTTGTATGCAGTACATTTGTGTGGCTTTATTGTTGTAAACCGTATTAGTAATGTTGATTCAACTAAGAAAGTTTATAATGCTAGTACAGCTCAAAGTTGGCCAAATGTAATCAAATTTGGTGTCAAAATTATCTGGAAAATATCATGAAACGAAATATGATATCGTTTTTTCATTTTGACTTAAGACATACTGAATTGCAATTTTATACTAGAGTGTCCTACAGGTTCACTCAGGCGGCATTAATAAGGGTCAGTTTTATGACGGTTGAGACCGACCCTCAACTTAAGTTGAGACGGGCTATAAATATGCCTATTGTTGTTAACTTTAACTATACATCTTACAATAATTTAAATAAAAATATGTTATTTGGATGGCGTGTCATATTAAAAACGCTAAACAACACCCAACCGCTCAACAAATCTCGGTCAAAGAACGTTCCTTAAGCTGACTCCTCACTCTTTTTTTCGAGGATGAAAGGTAAAATTGATGCCAACTAAAGTACCAATCTACTTCTGAGGATAACTGATCGACGAGCCAATGGAAAGGCTATTGGCTTATGAAATGACACAAATTCTGTCCCTACGAAGCCAACTATTATCTTCCGATTGGAATCGAATGAATGGAATGCCGATTGGCATCAGCGCAATCAAACCAATACCTGTACAGTGTAGCCAAGTCAAACGGTTCAGGAACTGTATATCCTGTGAAGTAACCATTCCAACACCACCTACCAGTTCAACTTGGTAATACTGAACTGCGAATGAGAACTGTCGTAACAGAAAAAAATATAGAAAATCCTACTTCGCATTTTGATAAAATCAAAAAGGTTTGTTAAATAGTTAAACCCTGTAGTTGAAAAAGGCAAACATCAATTACTTCAAGAACTAAAAAATGTTTGGGAGATATTTCATTGAAATCTATTGCGTAGCAAGTGCCGTCACTGTCGGCCTCACTAAGGTAATTAGGTTTAAATATATTTTTCTAAAACAACTATTCAACCTGTACTTGTATCAGTAATACTCCAGAGTTAATTACACCATTAAAAACACGATTGCGTTGACAACATTTTATAAAAATTGTAAGTATTAAAATTGCGGCGATTTAACTTTGATAAAAAAAGTAATATTGAAATACAGATAACACAAATCTGGACAGTTTAAACTATGTTGAGAACATCGTAAGTTCTAATTGATCAAAAGGAAAGCATTTTATCTATCTATCTATGAAAATCCTCTCATTTGTGCAAAAACTCAGGCCCCAAGTGCCTCTGTCCTAGTCAATCGTCATTTCAGTGAAAATATTAGAGTATACGATAATAGTTTGCATTTGCTTAGCAGAAAGTTGCTGAGCAGGAGTTTGAGAGCGAAGCAAACAGGGGCCCTTTAGTCTTTAATAATTTTAAATCAGGAAAAATGAGTTTAACACATCAGAAAAGGAAACTCTTTTCTTTGCTTTATAAAACGATATCACGAAAATATTGTGTTCAACAAGGCTAAGTACGGAACACATACAATATCCTTAGCGTTACAGAGTCATGTATTTATAATAAACAAACCTATTAGCATTGAAGAAACAGTTTCTTCAATGCTATTAGTAAGTGTACGTATCCAGTGAAAGGTAATGTTGATTGTTACCTGAGTGTTGGATGTTTAGGCACAGGGCTGAGACATGGCATTCTGGGAAGATCCGGCAGCTTGTTCTAGAAAAAGTCAAACCAAATATTTTATTGGACATTTGAAGCAACTGTACTCGCTTATTTTATATTTATCAGTTTTCTCTTCACCTGCTTAACGATCTCAAAAATAATAAACGGTACCAGATAACTGCCACATACTTTCTCCCAGTTGAAACTTTATACCTTCCAAGAGTAGCATAGGAGGTGGTTATTTAGAATTGCAAAAGTAGGAAAATGTTACCATGGAAAATATTAGATGCATGTATCACACATCCATATTATATTATTATACTAGCTAGCCCGATCTGGCTTTGCACGGATAGACAAATCAAAGTTAAATGTATATTAACAAAAAATATATTATATCAATAAATATAAATTACACTATGTATTTCTTATAGGGAGTTTTAGTAACTTTCACCCCCCCCCCAAACCTCCCCTAAAATTTCGATTTTTGTAAAACCCTTTCTTAGCAAGCACCTAGGACCCTAGAGGAAGTTACATACCAAATTGCATTCCAATCCGTTTGGTGGTTTTGGAGAAATCATGATTTAATAACTTTGACCTACAAAGCCCCCTAAAATTTCGAATTTTTTAAAACACTTTCTTAGAGAGCACCTATGACCCTAAACGAAGCTACATACTAAATTTCATTCAAATCCGTTCGGTAGTTTTAGAGAAATCGTGATTTATTAACATTGACCCAACCCCCTAAAATTTCGAATTTTTTGAAAACCTTTCTTAGAGGCACCTATAGCCCTAGAGGAAGCTACATATCAAATTGCATTCCAATCCGTTCGGTGGTTTTGGAGAAATCGTGATTTAGTCATTTTGACACCCCCAAACCCTACCTAAGATTTCGAATTTTTGAAACCGTTTTTTATCAGCACCTACGGCCCTAGAGGAAGCTACATACCAAATTTCATTCCAATCCGTTCAGTAGTTTTAGAGAAATCGTGATTTAGTAACTTTAACCCCCCAAAACTCCCTAAAATTTCGAATTTTTTGAAAACCTTTCTTAATGAGCACCTATGGCCCTAGAGGAAGCTACATACCAAATTTCGTTCCGATCCGTTCAGTAGTAGTTTTTGAGAAATCGTGATCAGTGAGTCATTGGATTTGGCTTTTATATATGTCGATTATGTTATTATTATTATTATTTGAACTATTCGATCGATTTCGAACAAATTTCCACCAAACATGTCAATTAGGCCTCTATAGATACACGAAAAAAAATTAGAAAATTTTTGAAAAAGAACTCATTTTTTTGGCTCAAAACCCCCAAAAATCAGTTATTATTACCTAAACGAGAATTTGTAGAAAGATGCGGTTTTTTTGCATATGGAAGGGTATATTAAGGGCTACAATTAAGCCAAATATTATCAAAATCGTTACAGCCGTTTTTGAGAAATTTTGATTTTTCTCATTTTTTGACAATTTTTGGGGGGTAAAACTCTTTAAAAATCGAAAATTTGAAAAAATGAAAAAACCGCCTGGAGATATTCCAGAACTGCACCTACATACCAAATTTCATCAAAATCGGACCGTTGGTATGGTCTCCTGCTCTGTACACATCCTTACAGACACACAGACACACGGACAGACATCACTAAAAAAACTCTTTTTTGGGTTCAGGGAGCACCAAAACAAAAAATTCCACTAAAAATATTTTTGTGTTCAGAGAGCATCAATACAGATAATTCCACTAAACAATTTTTTGGGGTTCAGGTAGTATTAAAACAGATAATTCCACTAAAAATTCAAATTCGAAAATTTGAATGAAAACAATACTTTTTACATATACTACGTAAAGGATGGAGAAAGTAAAAAGTAAACGCCAATGATTAGGTTTGAAACTAAGACGGTCTAAACCATAGCGCATTGGAAGTTCACCTTACAACTGAGCTATCGCCATTCCCACATAGGTAATGCCTAACTTCATAGAGGCCGAGCCCACACGGTGCGACTGTTTCGCGACGACAGATTAGCTCGCAACTGTTTTTGACCTAGGCAGCGTACAGATGTGGGGATCCGCACACGAGACGATCTGTATGAGATTAGTTTGCAATCAGTTTCGATCGTTTTCCGCGGTCGCAGTTGCGTTGTACTTTTAAGTTGGAAGTGACCACGAGGTGTCCGGCAGTTTAAATTCTGTTTTTGTTAACACGAGTGAACAAAACAGTAACTTAAGACAAGATGAAAGTTAACTTTGTTTTTTTAATACTCAAAAATGTGACGTTTTTATCACGAACGCCACGTTGCTGTCACACTAGAAAGTTCAAAAGATTTTCAACTGTCCGCAATAAAATTACGAAGATTTTGGCACCACCAGAAGTTTTTTACGTCGTCTGTGAGTGCATATTTCGTGTACAGACAGACAGACAGACATATATATTGCCGCACGGACACTACATTTTATTATTTAACGTGTTCAGAGACCTCGAAAATGTCGAGAAAGGTCATAAATAATGCGAGTAAATTTTTTTAGAATTTTCGCAAGATTTCAATACCTTGGCATTTTAATGCGAGCCGAAGTAATACGTCGGATAGATGGAGAAGCACTAATAACTTTATAATTATAAACTTTCTGGGTATTCAAGGAAAAAAGTGACGAAGAAAGCATGGCAACAGGTGGCCGCCCAAGTGAATATGTCAAGTTTGAAATGTTTAGTATGTTTTATTATTGTTATACAATGAAAGAGATATCAAAATCTTCGTGTTCCATGCAGTAATTAATTCACTCTGCCGTATTGATAATAATCAATGATGTCCTCCTCATTTGAATCTGTATTTGACATATCAAAAAAATAAACGGTACCAGGAACTGGCACATACTTTCTCACAAACATATTTAAATTATTAAACAGATTCACGGTGACTTGTAGGGTGGGGTAGGAGAGGTGATTTTGTATTAAAGTTGTTTTCCCATAAAAATTCATAAAATAACTGAAAAACCAACTTTTCTCAAAAACGGTTCGAACGATTTTGATTAAAATTTTACAGTTTATAGTACTTTAGGTCCCTAATAAACTATAAAATTTTAATCAAAATCGTTAGAGCCGTTTTTGAGAAAAGTTGATTTTTCCGTTATTTTAAGGGTTTTTATGGGAAAATTACCCTTAAAAATAAAAAATTCACAAAAATGAAAAAAAAAAAACGCCTGGAAATACCGTGGATTAGTACCTTCATACCAAATTTCATCAAAATCGGACGACTGGTTTAGGCTCTAGGTCTGATAACATCCACACAGACATCACTCCGAAAACCACTTTTTTAGGTTCGGGGGAACCCAAAACGGATATTTCCACCAAAAACTCAAACTCGAAAATTTTGACGAATACAATACTTTCTCCATATACTATGGTATAGGGGGAGAAAGTAAAAAGAGAAACCAACTGCACTGCTCGAATAGACACTATACTTTGTCCGAACAGAAGTGCGCTCTAAGTCATAAAATCGACCCTGGCTCCCTACCTGCTTAATGGTTCTCCTATTAATCACCAACTAGCCCTTGTGCTACAAAATCATATTTTTCTAACCGTTAACTTTACTTAATTTTTACTCTAATTACTGAACTCTAAATATTATTCCTCGCAAATTGAGTCCAAACACGGTACAATTGTGACAACTCTAAGCTGTTTTACGGCCAGTAGGTTACAAAATCGTAAATTTGACTACTTAAAAATTGTTATTGACATTTCATTTGAACTAACACGATCACAATAACATATATAATTACAGTGATTCTAGTAATGATTTCAAACGTTTGCAAAACACAAAGAAACTAAATCAGTTATAATTCAGTCTTGTACATTGAAGTTTCGTTCTAGCTGTAAATGGGTTGTAGAGTGAAACTGGTCCCACGAGTCCCGCCGTGTGGGTTCGGGTGTTTACTTGCGTTGCAGTTACAGTACTACTGCGACACCAGGAGAATTTACACGAGCTGGTATACAAAAAATCTCGAAATAGCAGACATATAGATTAGTAATTGTTTTAGACCTTAATAGCAATGATTAATTAGTGTTAATAATTTTTTAAAGACTGTTATAACTAATACAAATTTATTTATTTTCTCTTTGCGCTATAATTTCAATAAAAGGGGACATAATGCTATAAAATTAAGTTTTTTGGACGCCATTTTGGAATGGTGGGAAATGTGACCAAAGATTAAGTGCAAAGAACGTTCAGCATTAAAATGCCTTTAATTTGATATCCCACTTGACCTACAGCCATTTGAGATTTGTTTAGACAAACTTTTTCATTTCTCCGAAATTCTAGAGTTTTTTTAGTATTGCACATTTTGTGTCAATGTACTTAAGTTGGACATTGTTAGAAAGGGCATCATTCGCAATGTTTGGTAAAACTGTTCAGTGGTAGTATAGATCAGGATCAAAGTGAAACCAAGTAGCTAAAGGCATTTAAAAAATGATTACTTTTAAAAGACCTTTAAATTTATATGACATTGACCTATTTTTACACTTAGAATTTCTTCAAAAACGACTCCAGCCCCAAAAAATATCTTTTGCGGCACTGGGATTTGAAAAAAAATATTTGTCTTGGATTCTTTCGGTGTGAAATAGCTTAAACCAATAAAGGAATAGGCTAAATTAATAAAACACTAATTAAATAAACGGTACCAGGAACTGGCACATACTTTCTCACATACATATTTAAAATATTAAACAGATTCACTGCGACTTCATAACTGTAGGAGGGGTAGGAGAGGTGATATTAAAGTCGGAGATTAACTAATAAATATAATTATTATTAGCTAGAGAGAAAATTATAGGATCGATTTCGAACAAATTTGCACAAAACACGTCTATTAGGCCTGTATGGATGCACGAAAAAAGGTTTTGAAAATTTTTGAAAAACAACCCCCTTTTTGGCCAAAACCCCCCCAAAAATCAGTTATTATTATTATTTTTAGCTAAACAAGAATGTTTAGAAAGATACGGTTTTCTGCATATGGTAGGGTACATTACAGGCTACAAATAAGCCAAATTTGACCAAAATCGTTAGAGCCGTTTTTTATAAAAAAATAATAACTGATTTTTTGGGGTTTTTTTTGGCCAAAAGGGGGTTGTTTTTCAAAAATGTTCAAAACCTTTTTCGTGCATCTATACAGGCCTACTGGACATGTTTGGTGCAAATTTGTTCGAAATCTATCGAATAGTTTTCGCTCTAGCTTTGTATACATACAGACATACAGACATACATATAGACATACAGACATACATACAGACATACAGACAGACATTTTGTAAAAACCACTTTTTTGGACTCAGGGGGTCCCAAAACGGATATTTCCACAAAAATCTCAACATCGATTTTTTTTGCGATCACTATACTTTCTCTATACTATAGTATAGTGAGAAAGTAAAATTAAAACAAACAAAAAAAATTAATGGAGTTTTAATGGTTTAAAGTTTTAAATGAAACAACACCACTATAATATTGTTTACTTAACTTTTTTAATGTAAACATAACCATATTTCGCTCTTGTGTTTTACATCACCATTAATATATAACAGCTGTTATTGAAGACTTATATAGGTACGTATCTCACTTTCATGGATAAGTACATAAAATGTAATATTGAATGAAGAAACAAACAAAACAGTTATGTGATATGTCTTATGACGCCCGTGATTAATTAATCCATTAAGTTTTATTGGAAGCGAATTCTCTCAGACATTTTGACTATGATTTGTGCATCGACTGCTCAATAAAATACAAAAATACATATCGATAAAAAAAAAATACACGATAGGTTTTCGCAGAAAACAGTCTCATGTAACTATTTGTGGAAGAATATTGGATTGCATGCAAGGTTAAGGATGAGTAATACCAGGACGAAACAGTAACATACAACATTATACAGTCCTACGAGTATTACATTTTATTTTGTAAATCAAAATTATACATTTCTAATATTTCTGAAACAAAATTGCTCGTAAGCTGAACTAAATCATTTATTCTAAGGATTCGACAACGTAAATTTACTGTTTTTTACATTTGGCTGCAATTAATATAAGACCACAATTTGAAAAGTACCTAATTATACCCACTAGCTTCGCACTCACCGGGTTCGATGCCTTCACACGAGTGTTATAGCACTTATATTTTGTTGTTGTTTTAATGTTTGGTTGTTTATTTCTTTGGTGAGAGTTTGACGTACGACACCATGAGCACACTTCCCGGCCCACACATAAGCAAACGTGCACAACCTATTATCTCACCTTGTTAAGTGGCCCGATGGGGGAAAACTGTTTTTACCACGGTAACTAGAACTACTACACGGTATGTGTCACGAGACTGCTGTGCAGTAACTCTGAGCTCAGATGACGTCACTGACACCGTCTCATAGCAGAAGCAGATTGACTTGCACTAACTATTTACGCAAACAACGATTTGCTGGGTTCGTTATGTGTAATTTTTACGCAAATGTGTGCGTGATGTGTAGTGTAGTTTTCTTCTAAACAGTGTATATAATATTTTAAGTTTAAGTGTGTGTATATTTAAGTGTTTTATAACAAATTGCCTTGTTGTGCAGTTGCCGGTTGCACCAATCATACGGATCACGCAAAGAGGTTAGGAATTTCCTTTCATAAATTTCCTAAAGATAAACTACACAAACAGTGGGTATATTTTTGTAAAAGGAAAGATCATTTTAATTCACTTACAGCGCGGATTTGTTCTGAGCATTTTTTAACGACAGATTTTGAAAGAGACTTAAAAAGTGAACTATTAAACAAACCTACCTAAAAAACACATTTTAAAACCCAAGACAGTTCCAACACAAAAAATACCAAATGCCACCACAACCCCCCCCCCCCCCACATTATCTCAACGAGCCGAAAATCGTGAATCTAAAAATATTATAAAATCTTTGCTACATGATTCAGCAGACAGTGTAAATAAATATTCAAAACACGCCTGATGATCAGGAAGCTAATTCTTCCAATTTAAATTTAACACGACCTATATCTGGTGATTTATCTACGGTAGAGGCTCTTTTATATGAAAACGACAATAGTTTAAAAAAAGAAAACAAATTACTTGTAAATAAACTGAACAATGCTAGTGTACTCATATCAAAACTCAAACAATCATTAGAAAAATATGAAAAAATATTTAATGTATGTCAGCAGCAATATGTATTAAAGGGGAAATGTACAAACTGGTCGGCTGATGATGTAGCAAAAGCAGTAACTATCAGATGCATCTCTAAAAAAGGATTATCATATCTAAGGGAAACATTAAAATATCCCCTCCCAAGCGAGACAATCATAGCAAGGCGGCTGGCTGCTTTCTCAATTTTCAATCCCTCCTAGATTTTTAGACATTAGTATGAATATACTTAAAGGGCAAGCTATAATATATGAAGATTTGCATAAGGATATTGTCATCAGTTTTGAAGAAATGAAAGTTAATTAAGACATCTGTTATGATCGTATATTGAAGACAAGTTTAGAGGCCCACATGTGAATGTCCAGGTCATGATTATTCGTAGCCTAACACGGAAATGGAAACAGCCGATTACAGGTACAATACCTGTTTTGTTGTATTTACTATTTGTTATGCTATTGTTATCACTTAATATTTGATCTTGAATATTTCCATTTTAGGTTCATTAATTGGGTTTAGGTCATTCATACTATTAATTTCAAACAAATCAACAAAATGTTTCCTTAAATTTTTGTATATGCAAGTACATCTTTTTATAATGAATAACTATGAATTTACTGTCGATAAAAAAGGTTTTACTATACAAAAATTGCACCTCAAGATTCCCTAGAATGTATATGTAATCCCATGAAAGATTATATATTTTCCGTTCACCCAATAGTCGTGTAGGGTGATGTTTTTAAGAAGCTTGTCACTGGCGAAATCGAATCGCTGTAGAGATGCCGGGCGCTTCGGTGTCAGTGACGTCATAGCCACCAACGACCTGCGCGTGACACATACCGTCTTGTTCTAGTTACCTTGGTTTTTACCTAATGGACTAATGTATATTCTGAAAAGGTTTAACTCGCTGATTCGAAACGCGCTCCATTTTTCTTCTCGTTAAAGAAAAGTCGTAAAAAACTCACGAAAAAAGTACACCCCATATTTTTGAAAATTTTGTGTCCAAAAAGATCAAACTTTTTTTTGATCAATTTTCGTCTTCGTTTCTGCCGATTTTAAAACTATCGACATAACATTTGGCACAGGCATGGAAAAATCAAGTATTTCTGGTTTTGGGAACACTTCGATTTACGAAATGGTCAACACTTTAAATCTATATCGTACGCGGTCAAGTCTTAAATACGTTCGAAACGAAAACTGGTCGAGTAATTTCAAAATGACAGCTGTTAACGTCAATTTTGACACGACCTGTTCACTTTACCATGACCGTTAATATAACTAGCACATCTATTCTATAGCTTCTCATGACATGTCTCCCTAAAGACTGGACACAGGGACTTGATTGCACGTGCTTCAGATATCCGGGTTGTAGTCAGGGTTAAAGGGTAGTCGGCACACTTTGCATGCCCAAGGTACGTTATTAAAACCGGATTCATCCGGAATAACATATTGTACATGGAGGCGCAGGTGGAAACATTATAGGGGGACGTGTCCAGAACCGCTTCCTGGTTTATCTAGTTCCGAAGGACGCGTTTGTATTGGTTCAACTTGAAAACTCATATTTAATTCGGGTGAAACTTTATTACGCCAGTCGGTAGGGGTAATTTTAGACCAAAAGTTCCAGTAATTTACGTAAGGCTGATTTTTTTTTATAAGTACATTCAAGTATGTAGATTAACATAAAAAAAGTTTACCAGTCTATCGATTTCCAAAAGTCGAAAAAAAAATCGATAAAATTTTTTTTCGATTATCCTTAATATTTCGAGCTGGGATCAAGATAGATAAAAATAAAAAATACCACCGAGTAGGGGAAATATTTTTCAATAAAAAAGGTCACATGTACTTCTTTCCTCCGAGCAATGGTTTGTCTGGGAAAAAATCAATAATGCAGGTATGTATTTTTGCAGCAGGGGAAATCACTAAAAGTTGAAATCTCATTCATATATGAAGCGTTGGCTCATACTAAATTGTCTGAATTTTAATATATCGAATTGAAACTTGACATAATAGTTGAAATATGTATTTTAAACATTTATGCTGAGTCTCAGCTTGTTATCTTGAAAATGACCTGATTTAGAGCCACTTGACTTATCAATGGGTTTCTCGATTTTAGGAGTACCGGACCCACGAACTAATTTTAATCTATTCCACTTTAGTAAATTTTTGGAATATCAACATCAAATTTGTTTTACAAGTTGAATACACCCGTATAAATATTCTTAGTAAGTATGAACGATTTTTGTTGTTGTTATTTTTAAAAACGGGGCGCTTGAAAATAGTCTTCTGTTTTACCTATCTCGTTTTAACTATAACACTTTTGATTCAACGACTCCATTTTCGAAATTTTTGAACATATCGATTTAAAAATTGGTACAGAAGTTACAAACACAATTGTTTTTTGCTATACTTATTTTAAAAACTATATTTAAAAAAATGACTAATCTGCAGCTGACCATCTTAAGCGTTTTGATGAAAAATCTAAAAAGGTCTAAAATTATACTTTTTTAATTTACTTGTGCTTTTAAAAGTAAATAATGAAAAAGGTTTATACTCCTTGAACTTGTTTGAATCTATATATTTAACTTGTAAAAAAACTTTCAGGTTGATGTTTTGAAAATTTTCTAAACTGGAGCCGATTAAAATTAGTTCGTGGGTCCGGTACTCCTAAAATCAATAAACCCATTGATAAGTCTAGATCGGGTCATTTTCAAGATAACAAGCTGAGACTCGGCATAAATGTTTAAAATATATATTTTAACTCCTATGTCATGTTTCAATTCGATATATTAAAATTCGGCCAATTTAGAGTGACCCAACGCTTCATATATGAATGAGATTTCAACTTATAGTGATTTCCCCTGCTGCAAAATACATACCTGCTTTATAGAATTTTTTCCAGACAAACCATTGTTCGGAGGAAAGAAGTACATATGCCCTTTTTTATTGAAAAATACTTCCCCTACATGGTGGTATTTTTTATTTTTCCCAATCTTCATCCCAGCTGGAAATATTAAGGATAATGGGGAAAAAAATTATAATCGATTTTTTTCGACTTTTATAAATCGATAGACTGGTAAACATTTTTTTATGTTAATCTACATACTCTAAGATACTTATTAAAAAAAATCAGCCGTATTGCAAATTACTGGTAGTTTTAACCTATACTGACTGGGCTATATCTAAAGTCATAAGTGACCAATGAGGGTTTTCATCGTTACAATTAATGGAAATGAAGTTCAAAAGAAATTACAGTTCAATTTACAGACGTGTTTTGAGTGGTGTACCAAAAAGACCGCTACTGTATTATTTCTGGCCAGGAATAAATTTTCTTAAACATGTATACTGCCAGAGAAATCTGCCTCACCGGCTAACATTCCGCACTTCCTGCTCTCTTGATGTATTTAGTTAGATCTCATCTGAATATAGAAAATTATAATAAAAACACTACGAACAGTATTATTCTCTGTGTGTTAAAGGTGCATTCACATTACGATGACTTTCGTGTTTACACGTCAGCTGATGATGAGTTTGAAATCGGCGCAGTAGTTCTCAACGTACAACCATTTTGTGCTGCAAAAACTATAGATTTTAAAATATCTAAAACCGTGCATGATCAAAGGGAGGGGGTTTTGCGTGTCTATCTCTTAGTAAAGATTGTGGTAATATAGTTTTTGAGTAAAGGTAATTTGAACTTTACTCTTTAAGTACCAGGAGACCGAGCTAAAGCTCGATTATAAGCAGGGCAATGATTTCAATAATAAATATTGGATTATTGAGTTTTGAGGTTAGGCCTATAACATTAAACAACTAAATAAAGGGTATATACAGCATTAGGCTTACCTGTAATAAAAATACAGTTTAAAGGATTAACCATAATCTCAACGCTATGCCTCAGAAATAAGTCAGGCCTAAATTAAAGTTTAATATTTCAATATCGATTTAGGCCTAGGGCCTAGTTCGCTCACGTCAATAACTATTATTGCAAATTTCCGTGAACATCGTTTAGGTTAGGCCTATAACATTAAACAACTAAATAAAGGGTATGTTTATTTAGCAGAAGTATTCGTTGCCATGGTAACTATAAATAGATACAACATTAGGCTTACCTCTAATAAAATACAGTTTAAAAGAAAACAGATGATTATTGTAATGGCATTGAAAACATTTGCATCAGCTGTGCTTCGTTTAAAAGAAAATAGATGATTATTGTAATGACATTGAAAACATTTGCATCAGCTGTGCTTTGTATTGTTTAAAATGGACAAATTTCACTTTTTAATTTAATAAAAATACGTAGAAAACGAATTTTCCCAGACTGGTGACCATTTCCAATCGATTTCTCGTGGCCAAAAGCCCCATATAAAATCAAAAAATCAAAAATCCTTAGACGGAGATTCCAGATCCATTTAGCAGACAGACAATTATCTCTCGCTTTAGAAGATAGGATAAAAGGTACTCTATTCAAATCAATTATTGATCATATAATACGCAATCCTGGGGCGGAACAAGAGAGTAATAATGATATAAAGTGTATATACGTTCAATGCTTACCTCAGTACATCCAGACCGAGGCTGTAGATTCACTATCAGTTTCCTATCGGAGGTGAATCTGTAATCAATATGTCAATGAGTGAGATTTCAATTACTAAACCCACACCAAATCCTATAGATCCCTTTCAAATACTAATTACTCAACTAAATTATTGGATACTAGGGGAGACCCTGCGTGCTTCGCACGCCAACCCCCAATGAAACCTTCTAAAAACATATGCTATGTTTTATTTATAATAAAGGTGTAGGATTAATAATAACCTCAAAACTAAGATGGTAAATAATGTTAAATGTTCCAACTAAATTATTTCTTATATTTTATAACAGCAGTTATAGTAATGGTTAAAAAAACCAGCAAGGCTCAGGTCTACACTTTAAAACCCTGACCTAAAAGCTAGAGATACAAAAATAATTGCTTCAAATTTTAAAAATCAGCTGTTAATGGAAATATTGGAGCAAACAGATAATATTATCTGTTATTTTATTCAATTGGTTGCTATGGTAATAAATGTAAATACATGTGTTGGTTTATCATTCTAGGCCTAAACTAAGAATTTTTTCCGACTAAATTTACAAATATTGAAATAAAAAAAGGTTTTTATCAAAATAAATTATAGCCTATGTTACTCAGGGATAGTGTAGCGTTTTATTAGTAAACCTATTTTTTCAATGGGTTCAGTAGTACCAGAGATTACCCCCTACATACAAACAAAAAAAAAACAAACTTTACCTCTTTATAATATTAGTATAGACTTTGATTAGTCATATACAAAACTAATTTCTACCACTGTTATTATAAATTTGTAAGGTCGTCAAAATTCTTTAATGACCTTTTTTCTGAATTTTCATCTTTATTTTTAATTGACTGAGTAAATTTTATAAATAATCAATTCACATGTTTATCAAAATACCTTTTAACCTACATTGTAGGTAGTATCAGGAATAATAAAAAAAAAATGCAAAATATTTAATTTAGTAATGTATATAGACTTTTGAAAAACGCATATTTACAAAAATGTGTATATTTCATGGAATATTTAATTCTTAAAGATTCTTTCATTAAATTAAAACAAGGGTCGGCTCTAGTAAAACAGAAAGTAACCTGCGACTCCACGTAAAAACATATTTAAAATCACCCTATAGCGGCGGTAGGTTACACGGACATTGCTCAGCCGAAATCCATTTAAAACCCGCAATTGTTCAAATAGCGTTTTAAAAAAATACCAAACTCTTGGGGACGAAATTCTTCATACGAATGGCTTGGTAGCTTTTTGCTATAATTAATAGTGACAACAAAAAAAAATATTAAAAATCAATGTTTTAATTTGTTAATAAATATTAAGCAAAATGTTTTTCTTAGTTTTGAAAAAGCAATTTGGATGCATATTGGCCATAGCTTTAAAGTGACATATCGTTCATAATTATGCGATAAAAAATGAAGGAAAAATTTGGATTTTAATTTAACATTGGTATTATGGAGTGTCAGCCAACATGGCCGACAGCTAGAGCCGGCCCTTAAGGGTCTGCTGTACTGGCGGTCATCTTGGATTTTTATCCCCTAAGAGCAATGTTAAATTTCAAACCATTTATTTCGTTTATTTTGTATCATAATATTGTTTGCAAGTTCTCATTTTAAGCACAGTCACATCCGTTTTGCAATTTAAATTTTTTTAAATGCTTTTAATTTGTTATGTAATTAACATTTTATAAGTACAACGTTTTAATTTTTCCTAACACAATACAAAATTAATAATGAAAAATATTTTGCAAGCCGAATCCGAAATTTTATAAAGAATATTCAGTTTTTTTTACAACACTCAATTACAAAATATAGACTTATAAAATGGTTTAAAATGAGGCAATGTCAAAGCGTTCAGCTGCAAGAAATTGCACTCTTTAGATAGGGATGCAGTGAGAAGCGGTTGCGTTTCCGGTTGCTTTCTCGTTTACTGGAGCAGACCCTTAAGTGATGTTTTAGGTAAAGAGAAAATAAAATCTCAGCAAACTTTACATGTTTACATAATTTATTTACGAACGTTTTATTGTCAGTTACGAACATTGACTTCAGTTTGATAAAACTAACTGGGTTCATAGTGGCAGCCATTTTGAAAAAATCTGATTACGTTAATATTTTGAAACTGATGTAGGCTATGTACAACAATATGTATTTGTTGCCACACCTAATAAAATGAGTACAGTACAACACCTCCAGAAAGAGAGGAATGTTTTTATAGTTCTAAATTTAAGCTATATTTTCTAAAAAAAACATAATTAGCTTACTTTATTTAAGAAAGTATCCCTAAATTATGTACCCATGAAAATGATTTTTCTAAGTTAAGTTTTTCAGAGATTATACTAAACAATTAAACTCATTATAATAGTTTTATGGAAAGAAGAAAAGTTGGGTATTATTTCAGAAACTCGTTTTAATGAATTTAATTCCCTTACTTGTTCCAACATTGTCCCCACTTAAAACATCTTTCAAAACGTACTTCTACTGTAAAATATCGTTAATCGTTGTGTTATTTTATTAAACTCGGCCCCAAAATTAAATGTGTGGTGGGGATGTTTCATATTTACCGAGTTTGGTTAGTTTTTCTTAGAATTGGTCGTACAATTCAATAAAACAAGTTGTTTTTTTAATCTGTACATATAAAAGCGAAATACCACTCACTCACTAACTCACTGACCCACTCATCACGATTTCTCAAAAACTACCGAACGGATTGAAATTAAATTTGGTATGTAGCTTCCTCTAGGGCCATAGGTGCTCGCTAAGAAAGGGTTTAAAAAAATTCGAAATTTTAGGGGGTGT